>QPKB01000012.1:30142777-30316924 GCA_003546025.1 Camphora micrantha | reverse complement strand
AGATTGTAAGTTATTCAAAACCATCCTTTTTCCCATTTATAGCAATATAAAGACAATTACGAATAATTCCATCATACAATCATATCAAGAATATCATAATATATATATATATATATTAATATATAATAAATGATGTGTAAATAGTTAAATAAGTTTAAGGTATCAATTTATATTTATTTTTTGATATCTTTAAATCAAAATATAAAAGTGAAATAATAAAATCCAAACCTTCAATCTTATGTAGTAGGATATCTCTTTAAGTTATGAAAGTATCTATGAAGGAAAAATAAAAAAAGATTAACAAAAAAGAAGATAGAGACAAGCACCATGCATACAATTAAACGCTTTAATTAAATGCATGTTTTTTATTCATCTCTAAAACCTCCCGAAAGAAATAAGCTTGTTAATATTCTCGCTCAGCCAAATCGCTTGAATCTTAAGATTCGATTAAGGAGTCGTTTGTCTACACCCATTTACGTATGTAAATGGTGAATATGCGTAATATTTATGCATCAGTTGTGTTTGTCTACAAGTGTTTACACATCTTGTGTGTAAATCAGATGTATAAATGGTGTGAAAATGAGCCCATTTCCACACTAATATTTGAACACCTGTTCAGGTGGTTAGAGAGAATACCAAGCCACATGATTTCAAAGAATACCTGTTGGAGGCGGACGGTTTGGTTTTGGGGCAATTTCCGTCAAAGAGGTTCTGGGTTCGAAACCTCCCTCCGACGCATTTAGAAAAATAATAATAAAAGAGGCATTTCCATCAAAGAGGTTCTAGGTTTGAAACCCCCTGCAACGCATTTACAAAATAATAATAAAAGGTGTGTCAAGACCGATGAAACCTATGAATGAAAACCCTCCCTATATCTCATTCCCTTTTATGAAGGTAACCTCTTTATTTCTCTCTCTTGCCTTGCTATACAAAAAAAAAAAAAAAATATATATATATATATATAAAATCTATTTCTATAATTGATTAATATTAGCATAAAGCCGGTGAGATGCATTTGTTAAGTTTTATGCAAATTGAATAATGAATTAAGATAATATTGAACTAAATATTAATTAATAAAAATATTAATAATAATACTGTTTTCTTAACCATCATACTATAAACTCATATTTCCTCAACCAAACATGTTGGAATGCATTTTTTTTAAGGTGATCATTGATAGAAATATATATTTTTGAATAGTATATTTCATGTCGAAAGACATGTTCTTTTTTAAGGATCTAAAATGCAAATGAAAACTTTGATATAAATTGGACATTTTTGTCTCCTCTTCATCTCATTATAGTAGAATATAATTTGATGATTAATAAGTATCATTTAGAAAATCGTTTAATACATATACACATCATTGAAACAAACATAGAAAAATGAATCACATGTGTAAATCATTGCAAAATAGTGTTATAAGACAAACACTGTAAAAAGAAACGCATGTGTAAACGTTACATACTTAAAATTTGAATGTTCATCATTTATATGTGTAAATTGTATTTACATATCCCACGCGTTAAAGACAAACGACCCCTAAATAATTATCGAATTGTAAGATTCACACCTAAATCCTAAGATTGATCTATGAATGGGTTTCATTGTATAGATACGAATCGTTTTCCTTAGGATTTTGGGATATGAATCGGGATTCGGGACACGAATTGTAGGATTCTAATAACTATGCTAGCGACTCCTTCTTGCAAAAGGAGCATTCGATGATAAGATTCCTCTATGGCTCAAGTTGTCCACAACGAAGACTTCATTCACTCATTGACAATGAATGATCCTACCTCAGACCCTTCTATTCTAGAATTAAATACACATTTCTCAAATTTGTATCTTGGTTATTTCTTTAGTGGCCCATCATAGTCGACCCCAACATAGTTGTGACAAGGCTTTGACGATGATGATGATGATGTCTATCTCAGATTTATCCTTACTATTTGCATCGATGTCCTCTTCAGCCTACCCCTTTTCCTTGGTAAGCCATCAACTTGCATAGAAAAACTTTTCCTCAACGGCCAAACCATTTCAATTGGATCCATCTTAATTTAATTCATCACCTATTGATGCTCTCTAAATACTTCCAAATGCACTCATTTTTTGTTCTATCTTTCCTAGTTTTATGCATATCCATCTCAATATTCCTATATTTGCTACACTCCTTTTGTTTCTCCCTGATTGGCCACCATTCTACTCCATAGGTCATAGTTGGTCTAATTGTTGCCCTATAAAAATTTTCCTTCAATCTTGTTGCTATGCTCCGATGCAAAGCACTTCAAAAGCAAGTCTCGGGTTCTTCTCCAAGTACAGCCGGTGGGGATCCACTATCACACAAAAGATATGCCCAATATTACCAAAGGGAGAAGTAGCCACATTTGCATATTTTCCTTCTATACGCGGGACTTACACAAAAATGGCCAATTTAGAAGAAAGTTTCAAGGGATAGAACATGAACAAAGTGTGGACCCCAAGCGAAGAATAATCACCGAACTTGCTTCTTTTCTTCTGTTTTATTTTTCAAATATTCACAGTCAATGAAACAGGACTCCCCTTAATTAAATTTCTCTACTCGGTACCTAGGGATTTTGATTACATGGATATCGTGAAGAACGCTAAGTTGTGATCCGTCACGTTGGAGATGCATGACCGAACTATTCCACGATCAGCTCTATCGTCGTTATGCATTGAAATGTTTCAACCTACATATGAGGGCAACACAGACACATTTTGGTAAAAATATGGAGTGAGATTTGTCGCTATTAGGATACGTGACAAATCTAACCCGCGACATTTGGATCGTCCTTTTGCATCAAAAGATTTTAACATCCATGTTGGGGAATAACAACACATTTCCAAATTCAAGTCTAAAAATGTCCTCCCTCATCTGGGGTTCGTGTCAATAATTTAGCGGATCAATTGAGTCCATTGAACGGTCCTGATTTGACTCAAAAGATCCCAACGTCGAAAGATTACACAGAAAGCAAAGCGAGGGATTAGACCCATGCGTCCACGACCTCAACAAAGCCTAAAACAGGCACCCAAACCTGTTTTGCAAAACCAAAAATGCGGGTGCGTCTCCAAGTACCGTTGGTGGGGATCCACTACCACACACAAGATATGCTCGATATTGCTAACGAGAGAGGTAGCCACAGTTGCATATTTTCCTTCTGTACTCGGGACTTACAAAAATGGCCAATTCCGAAGAAAGAAGCAAGGGATAGAACGTGAACAAAGTGTGGACCCCGAGTGAAGAATAATCACTGAACTTGCCTCTTTTGTTCTGTTTTTTATTTTTCAAATTTTCACAATCAACGTAAAAAGGACTCCCTTAATTAAATTTCTCTCCTCAGTATCTAGGGATTTTGATTATATGGATATCGTTAAGAACACTGCGTTATGATCTGTCACGTTGGAGATACGTGACAGAACTATTCCACGATTTGCTCTATTGTCGTTATGCATTGAAATGTTTCAACCTACATATGAGGGCAACACATACACATTTCAGTAAAAATATGGAATGAGATTTATAAGGATATGTGACAGATCTAACCCGCGACATCTAGATCGTCCTTTTGCATCAAAAGATTTCAACATCCATGTTAGGGGAATAACAACATATTTTGGTCAAAACATGGAATGAAGGGGCCAAGGTGGGTGGAAATTTGGATTTCCAAATTCAAGTCTAAAATATCCTCCCTCATCTGGGCCTATGTCGATAATTTAGCAGATCAATTGAGTCCATCCAACGGTCCCAATTTGACTCAAAAGATCCCAGCGTTGAAAGATTACGCAGAAAGCAAAGTGAGGGATTAGACCCACGCGTCCACGACCTCAACAAAGCCTAAAACCAAAAATGCGGGTGCTTCATCAAGTACAGTTTGTGGTGATCCACTACCACACATAATATATGCCCAATATTGCTAACGAGAGAAGTAGCCGCAGTTGCATATTTTCCTTCTGTACCCAGGACTTACAAAATTGGCCAATTCCGAAGAAAGAAGCGAGGGATAGAACGTGAACAAAGTGTGGACTTCGCGTGAAGAATAATCACCAAACTTGCTTCTTCTCTTCTTTTTTATTTTTTAAATTTTCACAATCAACGTAAAAAGGTCTCCCTTAATTAAGTTTCTCTCCTCAGTATCTAGGGATTTTGATTATATGGATATCGTGAAGAACGCTACGTTATGATCGACGTTGGAGATACATGACAGAACTATTCCACAGTCCGCTCTATCGTCGTTATGCATTGAAATGTTTCAACCTACATATGAGGGCAAAACAGACACATTTCGGTAAAAATATGGAATGAGATTTGTCCCTATAAGGATACGTGACATATCTAACCTGCGACGTCTGGATCGTCCTTTTGCAACAAAAGATTTCAACATCCATGTTAGCGGAATAGCAACACATTTCGGTCAAAACATGGAATGAAGCGGCCAAGGTGGATGCAAATTTGGGTTTCCAAATTCAAGTCTAAAATATTGTCCCTCATCATCCCTGTTCTAGGGTCCGTTTTGATAATTGAGCGGATCAATTGAGTTCATCCAACGGTTCCGATTGGACTTAAAAGATACCAACGTTAAAAGATTATGCAAAAAGCAAAGTGAGGGATTAGACCCATGCGTCCACGACCTCAGCAAAGCCTAAAACAGGCATCCAATCCTGTTTCGCAAAACCAAAAATCCGAGTGCTTCTCCAATTATAGCTGGTGGGGATCCACTACCACACAGAAGATATGCCCAATATTGGTAACGAGAGAAGTAGCCGCAGTTGCATATTTTCCTTCTGTACTCGGGAGTTACAAAAATGGCCAATTTTTGAAGAAAGAAGCAAGGAACTGAACATGAACAAACTGTGGACCCTGAGGGAAGAATAATCTCCGAACTTTGCTTCTTTTCTACTGTTTTATTTTTCAAATTTTCACAATCAACATATAAAGGACTCCCTTAATTAAATTTCTCTCCTCGGTACCTAGGGATTTTGATTACATGGATATCGCGAAGAACGCTACATTATGATCCGTCACGTTGGAGATACGTGATAGAACTATTCCACGATCCGCTCTATCGTCGTTATGCATTGAAATGTTTCAACCTACCTATGAGGGCAACACAGACACATTTCTTTAAAAATATGGAATGAGATTTGTCCTTATAAGGATACGTGACAGATCTAACCCGTGACATCTGGATCATCCTTTTGCAACAAAATATTTCAATATCCGTGTTAGGGGAATAGCAACACATTTCGGTCAAAACATGGAATGAAGGGGCCAAGGTGGATAAAAAATTGGGTTTCCAAATTCAAGTCTAAAATATCGTCCCTCATCTGGGGTCCGGGTCTATAATTTAGTGGATCAATTGAGTCTATTCAACTGTCCCGATTGGACTTAAAAGATCCCAACGTTGAAAGATTACGTAGAAGGCAAAGTGAGCGATTAGACCCACGCGTCCACAACCTCAACAAAGCCTAAAACAAGCACCCAAACCTGTTTTGTGGGTGCTTCTCCAAGTATAGCTTGTGAGGATCCACTACCACACATAAGATATGCCCAATATTCCTAACGATAGCAGTAGCTGCAGTTGCATATTTTCCTTCTATTCTCGGGACTTACAAAATTAGCCAATTCCGAAGAAAGCAAGGGACATAATGTGAACAAAGTGTGGACCTCGAGTGAAGAATAATCACCGAACTTGCTTCTTTTCTTCTGTTTTATTTTTCAATGTTTCACAATCAACGTAAAAAGGACTCCCTTTATTAAATTTCTCTCCTCGGTACCTAGGGATATTGATTACATGGATATCGTGAAGAACGCTACGTTATGATCTGTCACGTTGCAGATAGGTGACAGAACTTTTCCGCGATTCGCTCTATCATCGTTATGCATTGAAATGTTTCAACCTACATATGAGGGCAACACAGACACATTTCGGTAAAACTATGGAATGAGATTTGTCCTTATAAGGATACGTGACAGATCTAACCCGCGACATCTGGATCGTCCTTTTGTAACAAAAGATTTCAAGATCCATGTTAGAGGAATGGAATGAAGGGGCCAAGGTGGATGCAAAATTGGATTTCCAAATTCGTCTAAAATACCGTCCCTCATCTGGGGTCCGTGTTGATAATTTAGCGGCTCAATTGAGTCCATCCAATGGTCCCAATTTGACTCAAAAGATAACAATGTTGAAAGATTACGCAGAAAGCAAAGTGAGGGATTAGACCAACGCGTCCACGGCCTCAACAAAGCCTTAGCATCCACCCAAAACTGTTTTGCAAAACCAAAAATGCGGGTGCTTCTCCAAGTACAATGGGTGGGGATCCACTACCACACAGAAGATATGCCCAATATTGCTAATGGGAGAAGTAGCCACAGTTGCATATTTTCCTTCTGTACTCGGGACTTACAAAATTGGCCAATTCCGAAGAAAGAAGCAAGGGACAGAATGTGATCAAAGTGTGGACCCCGAGCGAAGAATAATCACCGAACTTTGCTTCGTTTCTTCTGTTTTATTTTTCAAATTTTCACAATCAACGTATAAAGGACTCCCTTAATTAAATTTCTCTCGGTACCTAGGGATTTTGATTACATGGATATTGTGAAGAACGCTACGTTATGATCCGTCATGTTGCAGATACGTGACAGAGCTATTCCACGATCCGCGCTATCGTCGTTATGCATTGAAGTGTTTCAACCTACATATGAGGGCAGCATAGACACATTTCGGTAAAATTATGGAATGGGATTTGTCCCTATAAGGATACGTGATAGATCTAACCCGCGACATCTGGATCCTCCTTTTGCAACAAAAGATTTCTACATCCATGTTAGTGGAATAACAACACATTTTGGTCAAAACATGGAATGAAGGGGCCAAGGTGGATGCAAAATTGGATTTCCAAATTCAAGCCTAAAATATCCTCCCTCATCGGGGGTCCGTGTCGATAATTTAGCAGATCAATTGAGTCCATTGAACGGTCCAGATTTCACTCAAAAGATTCCTATGTCGGAAGATTACGCAAAATGAAAAGTGAGGGATTAGACCCACGCGTCCACGACCTCAACAAAGCCTAAAACAGGCACCCAAACCTGTTTCACAAAACCAAAAACGCGGGTGCTTCTCCAAGTTCTGCTGGTGGGGATCCACTACCACACAGAAGATATGCCTGATATTGCTAACGAGAGAAGTAGCCATAGTTGCATATTTTCCTTTTGTACTTGGGACTTGCAAAAATGGCAACTTCTGAAGAAAGAAGCAAGGGACAGAACGTGAACAAAGTGTACACTCCGAGTGAAGAATAATCACCGAACTTGCTCTATTTTAAGTTCTATTTGTTCTATTTTATTTTTCAAATTTTCACAATCAACGTAAAAAGGACTCCCTTAATTAAGTTTCTCTCCTTGGTTGGTACCTATGGATTTTGATTACATGGATATCGTGAAGAACGTTATGTTATGATCTGTCACGTTTGGGATACATGACAAAACTATTCCACGATCCGCTCTATCGTCGTTATGCATCGAAATGTTTCAAGCTACATATGAGGGCAACACAAACACATTTTGGTAAAAATATGGGTTGAGATTTGTCGCTATATGGATGCGTGACATATCTAACCCGCGACATTTGGATCGTCCTTTTGCACCAAAAGATTTCAACATCCATGTTAGGAGAATAACAACACATTTCGGTCAAAACATGGAATGAAGGGGCCATGGTTGATGCAAAATTGGTTTTCCAAATTCAAGTGTAAAAGTATTCTCCCTCATTTGGAGGTCCATGTCGGTTATTTAGCGGATTAATTGAGTCCATCCAACGGTCCCGATTTGACTCAAAAGATCCAACGTTGAAAGATTATGCAGAAAGCAAAGTGAGGGATTAGACCCACGGCTCCACGAAGTCAACAATGCCTAAAACAGTCAAACCTGTTTCGCAAAACCAAAAATGTGGGTGCTTCTCCAAGTATAGCCGGTGGGGATCCACTACCATACAAAAAATATGCCCAATAATGCCAACGGGAGAAGTAGCCACAGTTGCATATTTTCCTTTTGTACTCGGGACTTACCAAAATGGCCAATTCAGAAGAAAGTTTCAAGGGACAGAACGTGAACAAAGTGTGGACCCCCAGTGTAGAATAATCACCGAACTTGCTTCTTTTCTTCTGTTTTATTTTTCAATTTGTCACAATCAACGTAAAAAGGACTCCCTTCTTTAAATTTCTCTCTCGGTGCCAAGGGATTATGATTACATGGATATTGTGAAGTACGTTAAGTTATGATCCGTCACGTTGGAGATACGGGAAAAAACTATTCCACGATCCGCTCTAGTGTCTTTATGCACTGAAATGTTTCAACCTACATACAGGGGCAACACAGACACATTTTGGTAAAAATATGGAATGAGATTTGTCGCTATAAGGGTACGTGACAGATCTAACCCGTGACATCTGGATCGTCCTTTAAAAGATTTCAACATCCTTGTTAGGGGAATAACAACACATTTCGGTCAAAATATGGAATGAAGGGGCCAAGGTGGATGCAAAATATGCTTTCCAAATTCAAGTCTAAAATATCCTCACTCATTTGGGGCCCGTGTCGATAATTTAGCGAATCAATTGAGTCCTTCTAACGGTCTCGATTTAACTGAAAGGATCCCAGTGTTGAAAGATTACGCAGAAAGCGAAGTGAGGGATTAGACCCACGCATCCACGACCTCAACAAAGCTTGAGTCCACGACCTCAACGAAGCCTAATTCAAGCACCCAAACCTGTTTCACAAAACCAAAAATGCGGGTGCTTCTCCAAGTATAGCTGTTGGATATCCACTACCACACAGAAGTTATGCCCAATATTGCTGACGGGAGAAGTAGCCACTGGCCACAGTTACATATTTTCCTTCTGTACTCGGGACTTACAAAAATGGCCAATTCCGAAGAAAGAAGCAAGGGATAGAATGTGATCAAAGTGCGGACCCTGAGTGAAGAATAATCATCGAACTTGCTTCTTTTCTTCTGTTTTATTTTCAATTTTTCACAATCAACTTAAAAAGGACTCCCTTATTTAAATTTCTCTCGGTACCTAGGGATTTTGATTACATGGATATCGTGAAGACCACTACGTTATGATCCATCATGTTGCAGATACGTGACAGAACTATTCCATGATCCGCTCTATTGTCGTTATGCATTGAAATGTTTCAACCTACATATGAGGGCAACACTGACACATTTCGTTAAAAATATGGAATGAGATTTGTCGCTATTAGGATATGTGACAGATCTAACCCGTGACATCTAGATCATCCTTTTGCATCAAAAGATTTCAACATCCATGTTAGGGGAATAACAACACATTTCGGTCAAAACATGGAATGGAGGGGCCAAGGTGGGTGCAAAGTTGGATTTCCAAATTCAAGTCTAAAATATCCACCCTCATCTGGGGTCCGTGTCGATAATTTAGCGGATCAATTGAGTCCATCTAACAGTCCCAATTTGACTCAAAAGATCACAATGTTGAAAGACTACGTAGAAAGCAAAGTGAGGGATTAGACCAACGCGTCCACGGCCTCAACAAAGTTGGAAACATGCACCCGAACTTGTTTCGCAAAACCAAAAATACAGGTGCTTCTCCAAGTACAGCTGGTGGGGATCCACTATCACAGAAGATATGCCCAATATTGCTAATGAGAGAAGTAGCCACAGTTGCATATTTTCCTTCTATACTCGGGACTTACAAAATTGGCCAATTCCGAAGAAAGAAGCGAGGGACAGAACGTGAGCAAAGTGTGGACCTCGAGTGAAGAATAATCATTGAACTTGCTTCTTTTCTTTTGTTCTTTTTCAATGTTCATTTTCTGCATAAAAAGGACTCCGTTACCTAGATTTCTTTGCTCGGTACCTGGGGGTCATGATTACATGAATATCGTGAATTTCGTTGAGGGTTATGTTATGATCCGTCACAATAGGGATACATGATAGCTCTATTCCGTGATCCTCTAGATCGTCTTCATCAATTGGAAGACTTCAACCTTCATATTAGGTCAACACAGACACATTTTTTTGTAAAATTATGGAATGGAAACTGTCGTTATAGGTCTACGTGACATATCAAATCCGCGATCATTTGGATCGTCCTTTTGCATCAAAAGAGTTGAACATCCATGTTAATGCAAGAAGAAAACTTTTCGGTCAAAACATGGTATGAAGGGGGCCAAGGTGGATGCAAAACAAGGTTTCCATATTCAAGTCTAAAATATTTTCCATGATCTGAGGTCCGTGTCCGAAAATTAGCGGATCAATTGAGTACATCCTTCAGGTTCCAATTTGACTCAAAAGATCACAACATTGAAAAATTAAGTAGATCGTAACATTAGGCAAGGGACCCACGCGTCGATGACCTCAACAAAGCCTAAAACAGGCACCCAAACCTGTTTCGCAAAACAAAAAATGCAGGTGCTTCTCCAAGTATAGCTGGTGGGGATCCACTACCACACAAAAGTTATGCGCAATATTGCCAACGGGAGAAGTAGCCATAGATGCATATTTTCTTCTGTACTCGGGACTTACAAAAATGGCCAATTCCGAAGAAAGAAGCAAGGGACAGAACGTGAACAAAGTGTGGACCCCGAGTGAAGCATAATCACCGAACTTACTTCTTTTCTTCTGTTTTATTTTTCAAATTTTCACAATCAACGTAAAAAGGATTCCCTTAATTAAATTTCTCTCCTCGGAACCTAGGGATTTTGATTACATGGATATCGTGAAGAGCACTACGTTATGATCCGTCACGTTGTAGATGTGTGACAGAACTATTCCACGATCCGCTCTATCGTCGTTATGCATTGAAATGTTTCAACCTACATATGAGGGCGACATAGACACATTTCAGTAAAAATATGGAATGAGATTTGTCGCTATAAGGATACGTGACAGATATAACCTGCGACATCTGGATCGTTCTTTTGCATCAAAAGATTTCAACATCCATGTTAGGGGAATAACAACACATTTTGGTCAAAACATGGAATGAAGGGGCCAAGGTGGATGCAAATTTGGATTTCCAAATTCAAGTCTAAAATATCCTCCCTCATATGAGGTCTGTGTCAATAATTTAGCGGATCAATTGAGTCCTTTGAACGGTACCGATTTGACTCAAAAGATCCCAACGTTGAAAGATTACGCAGAAAGCAAAGTGAGGGATTAGACCCCCGCATCCATGACCTTAACAAAGCCTAAAACAGGCACCCAAACCTGTTTCACAAAACCAAAAATGTGGGTGCTTCTTATCCTATGTTTGACATGCTCCTCAATCTCTCCAACCTGTATAATTAATGAGCCAAGATATCGGCATGTATCTCTGATGCAGATTCGAATGGGCCACCTCTCTTGGGCCTGGCCCGTTATAGAGTCCTTTAATTTTGGTGCTTTGTTGCCCATTTGTAACGAGGGCATTTTAGTGTTTTTATCAATTTTTAGGGTTAGGGTTTTTGTGGGATGTATATATGTAATGAGAAGAGGGAGAGAAGGGAGCTTTTGGACATTTTGAAGAAGAAGAAATACACCTTACCCTTGAAGAGGTTGTATTTTGTTGCCATAGATTTGCCGTGAGCAATCTGCAATGCATCATTTGGTATCAGAGCATCAGTTGGGATCGCTTGGGTTGTATGTGCGATTGACGATCCCTGAAGAGGGTTCGGATCTCCACGGTGGAATCCACAACTGCCACTGCTCAGCACCGAGTTGCTCGGTTCCATCTTGATCAGCAGTTGAATCTGTCTTGATCGAACAAAGAGGAAGAAGATAGGTCTTCTGCCTTTGATCCTTCTTCCAAAGCAAAGGATCGAGCACTGTCGCAGATCTTGATGGAGATGGCAGGCTTCAGAGTCGTTGGTATTGCCGGAGAAGAAGCTTCGGCTTGCCATTGTCGCCGTCCAGCCGTTTCCAGTCGAAGTCGCAGACGTGCAGAGAATAGAGACAGGCGCAGTCTCTGTTGCAGAAACGACGTAGTTTTCTGTTCTTGCTTACTGGTTTGTCCAGGTGCTGCTCGGGTCATGTTTGCAGAGATTAGTCTGTGTTGGATTTGCAGAGCATTAGAGAGACGATCTGGGTTCTGATAGTCGCTGCTGTGTCATTGGAGAAAGTAGAAACAGAGGTCACGGCCGTGTCGGGTTCACTGTCGCCGGAGTACAGCCGTGCCGTCACTGCTGCCACCGTCCATCTCCGTCGCTGCTACTGTCGCGCCATCGTTGGAGGGTTGCCTTCGTGTTCTGTTGCAGAGCCAGTAGAGTAGCCAGGTTCTGCCTGAGGAAGGAGACCTGGGCACCCGGGTCAGGCCAAGTCCAGGTCAGCAGACCTGACTTAGAAGCCGTTGGGTTCAAAACCGTTTGAGTGCGAGGGAAAAGAGAAAGAATGTTTGTTGGGTTTTGTGAGGAGAATTCTTGGGGTAGTGTGAAAGTTGCATTTGGAAAAGTGAGAGAAAAAAGTGTGGGTGTTGACTTCGGTGGTTGGTGGGAGATTTTGAATTAAAAAGAAGAAAAAAAAAGTGGTTGTGTTTTTTCTTTTTTTTATTGGGGTAGAGAGAGTTATTATATAAAAAATAAAGGTGGTTCAAAGAAAAAAAAATGTTTTTGTTCCTTGGGTGGAGTGAAAAGGAGTTGTTTTTGTTGACTCGGGCAGGGAAGTGTAGGGAGAGTAAACCCTCATCGGGCCAGGTCGAATTTGGGTCGTTATGCAGGTCAAACCCGACCCAGAACTGTGAAGAAAAGACCCAGCAGAGAGAAGGTTCAGGTTGGGGCCAGGTCAGGTTGACCCAACTCATTGCGCCGAAGCCCACGAGCAGAAGCCCATCCAGCAGTAAACCCATCTGGGCCCAACCCATTCCAGCAGCAGCCAGTTGCAGTCCTCGGTCAGGTTTAGTCAACAAGACTGTTGACTGGATTGAAGGCTCTAGAGAATGCAATCTTTGAGACGATACATGGAGATCCAAAATCTGCATAGGCAAGTTGAGGCGTTGACTTTGTGTTTGGATCGAATCAAACCTATGGATAATTTGTTTCATGAGTCTGCATATGAAGGTGATGATGATATGTCAATTCATGATGATAGATCAAATGATTTTGATGACCCAACTTTTGATGATTTTGACCATCCAATTTTTGATGATGAGTCAGTTGAAGATCATGAAAAACTTCATGCACCAATCTGGGATATCTATGGAGATTCTAATGATGAATTAATTGTTCAATCAATTGATGACTATGGATGTGATAACAGGTTGGATTTTAGCAGTGATGTTAATGGACTAGTATATGATGAATATCCCGAGGAAACTGACACATGTGATGAGCTCATTAATTTGCCTCCAAATCATGGTGTTGTTGATTTAAGAATCAATTTTGATGTTCATGAAAAGTTTGATGAATGCATGGATAAGACATTGGAGGGTGTGCGTGGGATAGATGGCGCAAGTGATGAGAACCATGATGTGGAGTTGTTAGGTGTACCAGCCACCTCTTATGTAGATACTTTCTTGGAAGAGATCCAATGGCAAGGTGAGCCTCAAGTTGTGACAGTTTGTGGGCTGATGCTGCAACTTATCTAGTTGAAGCATCTAGTGGTTATCACCCAACCAGAATCATGTCATATGAAGGGGCAAGGCCTATAGTCTACTTGGAGCAAAGGCCCATGTGAAGTTTTCCAGTCTTGTGATGAGCTGGCAGATCTGCAAGCACCCAAGAAGTATGTACGTAGGATTTCGATCTAGGAGGACACTTGCAGAACTCGAGGTCGAGTTCTTCCCAACAAGGGGAGACTGATGCAAATCCGAATGGGCCAGCTCTCTTGGGCGTGGGCCGTTATAGAGTCCTTTTATTCTGGTGCTTTGTAGCCCATTTGTAATGAGGGCATTTTAGTCTTTTTATCTATTTTTAGGGTTAGGGTTTTTGTGGGATGTATATATGTAATGAGAGGAGGGAGAGAAGGGAGCTTTTGGACATTTTGAAGAAGAAGAAATACACCCCACCCTTGAAGAGGTTGGTTTTTGTTGCCACAGATTTGTCGTGTGCAATCTGCAGTGCATTAATCTCTTTGTTCTTTGTGGTATCTCTTGAGCTTCAATTCTCACTGGAGTTTCAACTCTTTGCACGTCTCCACTGAAGTTGCAATTCATATATTCAATCTTTGTACGACTTATTTTAAATCCCTTGGATTATAAAGCTTCTTTCCATCTCTCATATTTTGCATCCATGCCATCTCTTGATTCATCAACCACTACTATATCGTCTACAAACAACATATACCAAGGTACCTCTTGAATATGAGCAGCTAACTCGTCCATAATCAGTGTAAAGATGTAGAGGCTTAAAGCTGACCCTTGATGCAAACCTATGATCATTAGAAACTAACCTATCCCTCCATAGGCTGTTCTCACACTTGTTATTGCGTCCTCATACTTGCTTTTAATGATGTCAATGTAACTTCTTTCATTATGTTTTTAATGACTATAAATACCATGTAACATTTTGAATAAACATATATTAGATAAGGGTGTTAGTGGAACCCCAATTACCTAAGAGAGCGTCTAAATACACACTGAATTTTGCTCTATGCAGTCTGAATTTTTTTTTTGACCAAGACAACCATATGGGAAATTACTGAAAAGGACAATTTTCAAAATCTCTACATGTCCCCTTGCTCTCTACACATGCCCACCTTCTAGGCGATCTTCCTTCCCTCCCATTCATGCAACCCTCCTTCCTCTCATTCAATCTTTCTATTGCAACTCCTCGTTCTTCCCCCACTCCTCTCACTCTCTCACTCTTCTTGTCACTCATCTGTCGTTCTTCTTGTCACTCATACCTCAATCTTCATCTTCACGTCATTCATCTCTCATAACCAGTCATTTGTGATTTTTAAGCAATGGACAAGCAAATGGTGGTTTTCGATGATTTCAACAGCGACAAGCAAATGGAGAAGCAAATGCTATGGATGTAAAAAAAAAAAAAAAATCGCCATTGAAGAAGAAGGCTCAGCGATTTGTTCGGCCACACAGGGCCGAACAAATAAAAGATGTTCAGCCTTATATGGCCAAACAAACTCGATTTGTTCGGCCTTATGTCGCTGAACAAAATCAATTTGTTCGGCCGCTTAGGGCCGAACACATTAGTGGCTGGAAGCCCAGCGAGAGCTAATAAGCAAAAGGGAAGAAACACACTAGAAATGTTGAGCTACCTTTGGCCTTTTCCAAATTTCCTCTACAAGTTTAGATTGCAGAGATAACATGTGTAGTATTAAAAAAAAAAACATAACCAACTATTAAGGTGACAATTGATGTGCTGGTATTTGATTAACTTTTGTACAAAATGATCATATATCCTAAGGGCATCTGTTTCGATATGGAGAAAATAGGGTGAAAACATCTTCCTTACCGATTACAGGGATACCAGACACTTCTAAATTTGGTTCTGCTGGTGATCCTCTTGTTTTCGGATAAGGGACCTACGGTTGGCAAAAATACATCTTTTTTCACGGTTGATGCGTTCAAATAAATATCCCCAGTTGCTCATCACAATTATTTTGTGTCATGTTCTTACCGGTTAACGGAATTAAAGGTAATATAGTTTAGAAAAAGCTAACATTCCATCGTCATTTAATCACATCCTCCTGACTGTGACAAGATTATCACATAGCTTGCGAACCTACTTGACACATAACTCAAGATCCATCCATTTAGATAACTCGAGTGACATTCAAGTTACATTTTATGTTTTTCTTCCTAAATAATTACCGGTAAAAAATTTGGAGGTGTTGTGTGACAAACCAAGAAAATTAATGGAAGTTAGAAACACCAGAAACCAAGACCATCGAAAGAATTCTCTATCTTATGGCATAAATGTTGGTTTAGCACACTGTAATTTGATCACTCATTGCATTTTCATGGGTATGGTTACAAAAACTCTTGTGAGGTGTTGTACTTCAAATGAATTATATACAGACTTCAAATTTACATCTATACAGCTTAAATAAAACAACACAGATCCTTCCCCAGCCATATACTCACACAAATTGAACAAACTAGATTTCATCAGCTCAACTTGGGATTCCAGTGTGCACAAATTGCTGCGGCAGATAGCATGGCACTCCAGAAACTTGGAGCTTTTTTTCTACCACCCGGCAAAGAGGGAGATGTACAGGATATACGTGTCAAAACAATTTACTTTCTCATGCCGCTTAGGAATTGACCTTCTCATGTATGTCTCGAATGACATCACGATCCATCCAGCGAGCAGTAGGCGAGCTGCTTTAGGCACACAGTTGACTGCAATGCACAAGACAAAAGAGTGTGCGTCATGGGAAATATAAAAAAAATTGATTAGTTAGTATGTACACACTGTTCGGACCTAATTGGTTGAACAAAATGATTATGTTCGGACCTGTTTAGCCAAACAAAATGAGTTTGTTCAGCTGAATGCAGCCGAACAAATGAAATCCGTCCGGCCCTGAAAGGCCGAACTGTCCCGAGAAAGAAAACAACCGTGTGAATGGAGGGAGAGAGAATGCATCTCTCTAGCCCATTCAAGCGTTCTGATGCCAACAAACAACCACTGCCGTGAATACATAAAGAATGAAATATGGGGAGATGAACATGGAGAGAATGAGGAAAAGAGATTTACCTTAACAATGACCTTTTAGAGAGACAGAGTGATGAAAGAGTAATAGGGCGAGGAAGAAAAAAGAGAATGAGTGGGGGCAAAGAGGAAGAGAGGGGGTGAAAATGAGGGTGAGAAAGAGAGGGATTTGAGAGTGAGTGACGGTGAGAGCCATTGGAGAGTGAGGGGGAGGGAGGAGTGTGTAGAGAGCAATGGAGGAACTATAGGTGAGGGTATTTTGGGAAGTCCAAGGTGTGTAGAGAGTAAGTGTGATGTGTTTAGAGAGTAGCAGTGTACATAGAGCAAAAGTCAGTGTGCAGGTAGCAGCTCTCTTACCTAATTATCCAAGGACTCACTTTGAAAAATCTTCCTTTTTTAGGTCCAATTTTTTATTAGGCCTGAATCTTGGGCACAGTTCCCATCAATATACCTGAATACTTGTTTACCTGAATGTATAAAATGTAATAAAAGAATTACTTATCATATAAAATAATTTGATAAAATTATATAACATTATATGTAATAGAAATAATTTGTAATTATGGTAACAATGGATTAAATATAATTAAGCCATTACTTGGGTTTTAAATTGGGCCCGAAGTTGAGCTCAAGTCAGGTTCTAGTTTGGGAATAGAACTTTTAATAGGCCTTGGTTGGGTTCCACCATGCCCGACCCAAACCTGACCATTTTAAATCCCTAATATTAGATCAATGTTACTATACAATGATATTTATATATCATTATATATTTTTATAAGATTTTGTAAAAATATATATATTAAATTGATAATAATATATGAAATTTTATAATATACTTGAGTTTCTGGTGATTCCGGTGTTGGCTTCCAATTTAGACCTGGGTGTGGAAACCTTATTTGTGTTTGTGTCCTAGTCCAAGTCCACCATGGGTCTTACCCAGCTTGTTTATGTATCTAATATTTTATCGATACTATTATATATAATGATATGCATATATTATTATATATTTATGTAATATTTATAATGGATACTTTAAAATGGGCAATGTATCATATCTGATACTTCAGTTTTTATGTGTAAAATCAGTGTCCCTTCCATATTTACGGCGTGTCCTTGTCATTTCCATGCTGTATATGCGCGTCATAGTTTATAATTGTAAGAAGCATAGCTTAGACCCTTATTTTATATAATCATGTATGATATATTATAATGCACTTTGGGGTTTGGTTTGGGATCAGATTCAGACCTTTATTCCATCAAGTCACTGGAGGGGATTTATACATGGGTCGTGTTTGTTAGTATTAGAGTCTGAAGTAGATGCATGTTAGCTATATATAACTAATTTTATATACAATATGATAATAATTTCACATTTTATATGAGGACCACACATTCATAAAATTATCAAACAAAATTTCGGCTGATACTGAAACAAAAAGTTAACAGATACAAGAATTCCAGAATTCTTGAGATAAAAAATCCAACAAATATCCAGACAAATATTTCATCATCAAGATTTTTAGAATCTGACAAGTGAATTTGGATTTCATCCAATCATTTCAGAAATCCAAAGATTCCAAAATCTGATCAAACCCTCTGATCCCTAAAGGAATCAATGAAGGACATACAAGCCACAAAGACGTGGTATAATTCTTGGGAACATATTAGAAGGTGCTCGCTGACTGACGTATCTTAGTAGTTTGAAAATTTTAAGCTTTTCAGTTTTTTTGTATAGTCATCATTTGGAGAAAAAGAAAAGGAATGAAATTTATCCAAATTCATATTTACAGCGCCTTGAAAAATATATTTGTACATTGGAAGGATTCCTTAACCTTTTCTTGATCTTTATGGAACTAGTTGGTTTTTTTTTTTTTGGTACCCTAGCCAAGGGGCTTGGACCCAAGACATGGAAAGGTAGCCCACGTAAGTGGGAAGGAGGCGCGCACAAGCAGGAAGAAAGCCCACACAAGTGGGAAAGGAGCCCGCAGAAGCGGGAAGAGGTGACCCGGGGTTCCAATCCCCGGGCAGCCAGTTGAGTGGAACCAGTTGAGTTACACATTTCACTTCTGTATCTGGATCAATATGACTAGGACATAGCCGCTATTCTGGCCATCTGTTTTCTATCTCACCTCCGCCAACATTCCATCTTTCTCTGTCATCGTCACCGAGGGCAATAATTTGATTTTTTTTTTTCCGTTTTTTCGGGGTTTTGTTTTGCTGCTGTGTCCCATATTCTTGTAGACTAGTTATTCCCAGATTGATTTCATGTTGACTTCCTTTATTCTTTCTATGAATTTGGTTTATTTATTTATTTTTTTTTTTTTTATACTTTTTGAACTTGAACCTTATTAAAGGAGTGACTATTTGCATAATTCATTACTTTGAGAATAAGTTGTAGGGGGACACAATTTCTTGAAGGTAACGTAATGGAGTTTCGTGGTTTAAGTTGAAGTTGTGGCCAACTTGTTAGGATACTTGAGCCTGTTTTTGCTGTGATGCCTTCTGATATCGCACGATTCATTCACTTGTTATTTGATTTATTCACTTCTATTTGTATATTTCAGGTTCGAGATGCCTTACAATATATGGTGTGGCGGATGCAATTCTATGATTGCCAAGGGTGTAAGGTTCAATGCTGAGAAGAAGCAAGTGGGGAACTATTATTCTACAAAGGTAACTACACATTTGAGTGCAGATAATTTCCTTAACTTCTTCATGTTATATCATATCAAGAAAGAGGGCCACACCCACCAGGGGCAAAATCCAGGAGGCAGACATCAATACTGATTCCATTATGGCTGATATATTGGACACATCCTATATATCAGTCTTTTTGGGTTGAACTTTTCTTAGGTTGTGTACTGGTGCAGAGATGTATTTTTTAGAATCTAATTGGAAACCATACCTGTCAATTCTGTCCTGATACTGATTCCGTTCTAGTTGTGGAGTGAAATGGTTGGTTATTCCAGTGTTCCATTGAGATGAAGGCAAAACAGAAAAACCCAAAGAATTTAAAAATTGATTTAAATAGAAAAGTAATAAAGAAGTATAGTTATAAATTAATACTAAAAATCTATTTGTCATAAACTACACCATTCGACTGACATTTCTACCTTTCTACATGTCAACTATGCAAGTCAGTAGTCATAGAAACTAACTAATAAATATGAAAGTGTACCTAAATGTCTTACCTTTGAACAAGAGCACAGGAATACTCACCTCCACCTTCGCTTCTGTAACCAAATGGTTATTGGAAGCCTTGTAGTTGCATTACGAAATCAAGATAACTGATCACCCACCAAAATTGCAGCCCATTTTCCTTTTGTTAACACTCAGGGCACGTTTTGCAACCGGAGAGAAATCCTTTATTCAGATGATTGCTTCATTCTCCTTATACAATGATTTCCTAACTGAGGATTTCTCATAAAGATCCATTGCAATCCATGTTTGGCAAACAATAGGCAATATATGGATTTGCATATATTACATCCAACGGTCACAGGTTTATTGTGTGAGATTTATTGCATTTCTCACGCAATCCGCCACGAATAAAGCCCTAAAATTTGAACCCCTAGTCGTATTTTACCTTCTAGAGATGATGGATGGTTTAGATTTTCATTGTTGGTCCCACAGAAATTAAAAAATATTTTTTTTAGGTTGTGGACTTTTTTACAAATATCTCAAACTATATAAGAAAACAATGGCTGGAAATTTACCTTTAAGTCATTTTGGACCTTCTAAACATGATGGATGGTTCGGATCGTGATTGTGGGACCCATAAGGTAAGGTTCCAAAGTCGAAACCGAGGCCAGTATACTACCGCCTTGATCACTGTTAGAAACGCAAGGTTAGTGCAGAAGTAATTAACATTTTTCACAGAGGACGTTCGGCGGTCGGTAGATTTTTACCATTTTTCTCACAATCTGAGTCAGGATGACACATTTTAACTCATAGCTGTTAAGAGGCCTTATGAAGAGACTGGACGGTTCGGATTTTACAAAAACGTCCACATCCAATGGACTGGACTTTTTTGCAAATATCTAAAGATCTAAGAAGCACCAATGACTGAGATTTAATCTCATATCTGTTCTAGATATTCTTAACATGATTAACGGTTTGGATTGTGGATGTGGGACCGAAAAATGGGGTTTCCAAATATGGGTTTCAGTTACCCCAAATTACCGTCTGGGTACTCTTTATCCGCTTCCTGCATTCATGCAGACTTTAGCAATCCGATGGGGGGAGGTCCGACCGAGTGATTCTTTCCTTTTAAATACTTTTGGGGTATTTTGAGAAATCCTCACATATGATTGGTCCCTTTGCCAAACATGGGTCTTCCATGCTTGTGAGGAAAAACGGGGAGGATTCCATGCCGTGGACCTTTGCCATATGTGCCCTCAAGGTTTGGGGTTCAGGCTATGTTTCTTTCTAGAAGTGGAAAGTGTGTGAGTGATGTTTGAAGGGAATAAGATGTCTTGTTGGCTTTACAGATGTCTGAGTTTTAGGACTTGTCTCTGCAACGAGAATCCGTGGTCCAATGATTTCTGTTTCCACAGGGTAGAGGAATCCTGCATTCCTACTCTTGGAAATTGAAATCTTCTCTACGAAGGGAAGTCACTTTTTTATCTTTTTTTTTAAAGTTTTTTTTTTTTTTTCCTTTTTGTGAGGAAAGTATGTTGTAAACGCCCACCCAAAAGAAATAAAAAACAATCAGCCCAAAACCCCAACACACAAAACAACCACCCACCCACAAAAAAGGGAAAAGGAACAGAAACAAAAGTCACTTATTTGGGATGGAATGGGACCAGTATATTGAAATTGACGCAGCAGTGGATCCGCAAATGGAGGATCAATGGATATGGGATGAATGTAGACAAACTCCCCAAGAGTTTGCTGAATCCTGGATGGATTCAAGCGAGGACCAACTTTGCAGATTGGAATTGGCCTAATTCCTCTCGGAACTTAACACAAACGAGCACTCTTCTATCGAAGAGAGACACACTCATAGCCGTAGGCAAAATAAACAGCCTAATTCCTCTTGGAACTCAACACAAACCAGCACTCTTCCATCGAAGAGAGACACTCACACTCATAGCCGTAGGCAAAATAAACAACCAAACAATCTTTATTGAATAATCATAAATTGTATTCCCCAATGGAGGGATTACATATTTATAGGAATGGTTGGACATCCTTTTTCCCATTGGGACTCTACTTTTTTAAATAATAAAAGAAACTAAATCTGTAAAGGAAACTAAAAATCTTAAACAAACAAAATCAAATTAAAATCATATTTTAAAGACTTCTAAATAAATCAAACTCTTCAAATAAGACTCCTAATTAAATAGATATCCTGTTGGGCCTATTATCTGGGCCCAATGGTCTGGCCAACCCATGGGTGTGGCCTACTTTAGTTCTCCCCATCTTGGAGAGAACTCGACCTCAAGTTATGTAAATGTCCTCCTGGGTTGAAAATCAATCGCATGGAGTTCTGATTTTTCCTTTAATCTGAATTATCTTTGTATGATTTGAAAGCTTCATCTGATCTTTTCCTCCCTATAGAAGTAGACTGGAGTTGTTTCTTCTTCTGATGTTTGCATTTAGCTTAGATATGTGATTCTACCATTAAATGCTTCAATTGCTGACTTTGTACCAACATATGATGATCATTGAAAATCCATTTTGGATCCCTGAAGATGAAGTCAATGTTTTTTTTTTTTTTTTTCTTTATCGGTAAAGATGAAGTCAATGTGGCGGACTTCAATGATTGGTTCTTCTTTTGATACCTTGTGAACAATGTAATTTCCCTCCGATGATCCAATTGACTTATCTGAAAGTGGCATTATGATCAGATCCATTGAATGATCAATATCCTTGCTAACCAGATGAAAGTCTTCAATGTTCGCTAGTCCTTGTTCTTCCTCTACCTTTTGTGTCTCTTGATCAACATTGTCTTGATCAATATTATCTACAGAGAAAAATATGGTTCCATCATCTTCTACTTCTTTTGAAGGATAATTCTCTGTACGAATTCTGCATGATGCTACTTCCGAAATTTTCATGAGATTTCCTTTGCATTGACTTTGCTTATCTATGTCATCTTTGATGTCTTCCGTTATGGGTTTGCTGGGGACATCAATCATAATTCCCCCAATTCTTTCATGATCTACCAATGACGGAGGTGTAGGACTACAAATCGAGCTACTCTATGGATGTATGATGTGTATCCTGACCTTGATCGCCGAGATGTTTAGAGTCCACCGTTGGGTTACCATTTTGATAACATCCAACGGTTGGATTTCGTTGGATCTATCTCCTGATGGACGGAAGGTCCCACACTGGGAAGTGCCTCATGTGATTTAAAAAACAACTTGAAAAAGATATACCTATCAATGCTAAGCAAGTTGTGAAACTTTAAAAACCAAATTCATGTGATTTGCGAGTGTTGTTGAACCCAAAACATAATATAGATTGAAAATGATTGTTGTCATGGAAATTAACAACCTAAGATTCAACCAAGTATAGGAATTATGTTACATGTGATTTCAAAGATGATTCCAAAACATGATACCTTTAGATATACCAATTTGAGTCCTACTTGGTGTGAATCAAGGTGATGCATACAAAACAATAAATAAATTCAAATCATATACATGTTAAGGACACAACAAATCAATAGTATAACATGCTAAAAATAATCTACCAATAATTTAGACAAAGCATGAAAATATATGACAAGGAAAACTAAGCTTGCTTAGATGATTTAACTCATGATTTTAAGCTTTAGCTTCCCTTTTGACTAACTAGCCTTCCTTAGCTCATTTCCCTTTGTTTGGCCTTAAAACACCTCTTGGGGTTCCTCCATTTTGGCCTTGCAATGAGTTTTTTCCTTTTTTTTTTTTTTTTTTTTTTTTTTAATATAGCAAAAAGCGCCCAACGGCTAGTCCTCGGTCGACCTGGTACCTTGCCCGGTCAATTGCGTACTCAACGGTCAAAAATATTTCCGTTAGAAGCCAACGGCTATTTTCCTGGTCGACTCGCAGCGTGACCGGTCACAGGGTTTTTTCCCAAAAAATGCTATTTTTCAAAGTATTTCTCCTGTGGGAAAAGCTTTTCTCCTGTGGGAACTCTAGGCCATGGAATCATGCATAAATTCATGTTTAAATCAATCTAAAGGAGTTTTCCAAACACGAACTTAAAATGCCTAAGATGATTTGAAAGTTTAAAACCAGGGCTTGCATGATTCGAAAATCATCTTTTCAAAAATTAATGGATTCAAGTTTAAAATCCAAAACATGCATGAAATACAAGTTCTAAAAGTTTTAAAACAATGCATGTGAAAGTACAATATTTCAAGTTTTTCAAAAACAATGCATGTGTGAAAATTCAAATGATGATAACATCAAACATGATAATGCATCCATCAAATTGCAACACACAAACTCCCTAACAATCTCCCCCTTTGCAATTTGATGGCAATGCACACAACGTTGAATTTTCACTCTAGGTCTTCAGCTTCCCCTAAACTAGACTGGTCTTGAAATCTCTTGGATGCTTTTTTAACTTGGATTGGGCTTTAGGTTTTTTTCTTCATTTTTCTTGATGCTTGGAGTTTGATCATTCTTCAATCTTCCTTTTCATCTTTCTCTCTTTAGGCCAAGCATCTTCTTGATCTCCTAAGCTTTCTTTTTCTTTCATGTCTCCCTCTTTGACCATGCACTGTTTTCCTTTGGCAAGATATGCATTCTCTCCCCTTTTAAAAGATTATGCAATATCTCCTCTTAGACAACTTAGACATTCTAACATGTGATTTGTCCTTTGACTCCAATCAAATTTATTTTTGTGTTTTACACTTTCAAATGCTTTTAGCATACATTCATTGAGCTTCATTTTTAAAATTGATTGAAGTTCTTATGCATCACATGTTTTGTTCTTAAAATTTCACAACTTGCTTGGACTAGATAGGTTTATCTTTTACAAGTCGTTTTTAACATGTGATTAGCATTCTTACCTCAATCATAAATGTTTCTATGGGCTTTTATTTACAAATTGATCGAGGACTTCATGCATACACATGGAACATTTATCTTTGCATTCATATAGTGTATGTGTGAGTTAGATTTTCACTTTTGCATCTGCCTATTTAGAGGCATCGTATTGAGCCAAAATTGTATCTCCATCAAGTGTACTCTAGACACTACTTAGAGAGAGAACCAACTTTTTGGTTGCATAGGTTATTGCTTAGCCCTAGAAAATCATAAGTGTAAAGGTTAAGCGTGAACTAGAAGACCCAAGAGGTTATTGCTTAGCCTATTAAAAAGCATATATAGTGGAAATCCGGTGGGGTATAGGAACACAATCCGGTAGTGGATTTAGGCATTGAGGCCGAACCACTATAAATCATTGTGTTATAGTGGATGAGTTGTGGTGATTGTTTTTATTAGCTTCCGCACTTTAGTTCTATATCATCACTTGTGGCTAATTGATTAAAAAATTTAAAATTTGGCATAATTGGCCACTAAAGTCTAGCTCACCCTATTCACCCCTTCTAGGATTCGGATCCCGGACTTTCACATACTCCATTGCACATGAATCCTAATGTCGAGACCTCTCCCCTTTGTCTTTTTGTTTTTTGTTTTTTTTTTTATGTATTTTCTTTTATTTTAAGAGTGGTGATGATGTCATCCTATTTAGGGTTTCATGTTAAAAGACACGTTATGTCATCCTCTTCATCATTCTATGCTATTACATGAATGAAAAACCCTTGTTCTAAAGTCTACATTGTTGTGCTCACGAGATCGTTAGTAACGCCTCTCAGATCAGAGTTTGTTGAGTGCCCAAGGTGTCCTCTTCTCTTCTTTATTCTTTTCCTTTGAGTTTCTCTTTCGCATAGAAAAGGCCACTTGATTTGTATCACCAGCCCCTTGATTTCACCATCCAACCAGCCTTAACTGACCCATCGTAGACCCAATCTAGACCTAGCTGAACCCGTCCAAACCCATATCCAGCTAGCTGAACCACTTAATGGGCCATCCCACATTGGCTGCACCGTATCATTGATGCAATCTTAGGGTTAGGATGCAAGTGCCAGGGCACAATTGGGTTCCCACGGGAACAATCACACGATGAAGAAACAGTCTCCAACGAAAAATCCACAAAGGGAATTCTATTAATCAATTCTGAACTCTGAGATCATTGATCTCTACATTGCTATATTTATAATAAAAGTAAACTTAAGCCCTAAGAAACAATCCTAATCAAACTAAGAAACCAAATAATAATCCTACCAAAATTAGAAACTATTCCTAAACACAACTTCTTAAATAAAAATTAAAAACTAATAACAATTAACAAATCAGAATGGTACGGGTCCCACATGTGGACCACTCCTCTTGTTGCAATAATGTGGAATTGCTGCTGCATCATTCTCCCTGGGTTGGAAAAGAGTTCGACCTTGAACTCGGCTCTTCTTCTTGACGTTACTTCTGTAGATAGTGTGTACGTGAAGTGCATCCTTGGTGAGACGAGAACTGGACCCATGCTTTGGTGGTGTCGGCTTCATAGGACGGAGAGTGACTTGCTTTTCACCATGCATGAATGTGTAGGTGTTGTCGCGCATGCCATTAGTGCCATTCTTGTCATACATCCATGGACGACCCAACAAAATATCACAACTATCCATGGGTATCACATTACATCAAACTGTATTTGTATAATCTGCACTAATGGAAAAGGTAACTGGACATGCATATCTGACTTGCACTTCATCACCTGTCATTAACCATCTAGCAAAATAAGGACGATGATGCTTCCGAATTTTCAGCTGTAAGTGATCCACAAAAGCTTGGGAGATGAGATTCTGACAACTGCCTCCATCAATGACGACTGTACATTCTTTACCATTGACGTTTCCTTTGGAACGGAAAATATTTTCTCGTAACCATTTCTTCTCAATAGTCGATGTAGTTTCTTGGATGACCATGAGAGACTCAAGGCCCTCCTCAGGCGGACAATCCACAATTTCCACTGTATCAGTCTCTTTAGGCTCTTCTGGAGTATCTGTCACATCACTTTCATTCTCAATGAGGTTGAGACGTTTTGGACATTCTGCTGCACGATGCCCTTGTTGTTTACAATTCAAACATGTGAGCCTATTTTGTCCCTCGGGCTTGTTTAAAACTTTCTCCGACGAGGTACTCGGTTTAGAACTGGAGAAATTCTTCTGCATACCCCATTTAGCTACATTAAATTTTTGGGCTTGATGATTTGCAATTCCCTCAGCCTTGATAGCATGCTGAATAATCTCATCAACATTATCGAAATGCTTGAATGCGATGATATCTTGAATATCAAGTGTAAGCCCATTAAAGTATCTGTCAACTAAGATCTCATCATCTTCATTCAAACCACAGCGAGCTTGCATAGTCATAAATTCCTCAGAATACTCAACAACTGTCTTGGATCCTTGTTTCAAGTATTGAAAACGTGAACGCAGGTCTCTGGAGTAATTGACAGGCAGGAATTTCTGCTTCAATAGATTTTTCATCTCGGCCCTGGTGTTAATAGGGTCAATTTGTTGATATCTCTTCTTTTGCAACTCGGCCCACCATATTGCAGCATAATTGCGAAATCGAGTTGCCACCAGTGTAATTTTATGACCATCCGTCATTGGTTTATGTGCAAAAATATTTTCAACACACACTACCCAATCCAAGAACTCATCTGGTTTCAATTTCCCATCATATTCAGGAATCACAAGTTTTATACCCAAATCTCGATCAACATTTACCACCTGTGGGTCTCGTTGATTCCGATTATGTCCTCCATTATTTTGATGATCATCCTCACGCCGATTAGTTTCTAAAGTAGTTAATCGGGTTTCAATCCTTGTAAGAGTATCTTGCATTTGAACCATCATTGCGGATAGTTGATTAACATTTGCTGATAATTCCGCAACAGTTCCTCTCAAATCTTCATCATTATGAGATGAAGATTCCACTTCTACCTGCTTCTTGGGAGGCATTTTTGTTTAATGGGAATTTAAAATTTGTGACTGACCTGATGTGTAGATCTGCTTACTACGATCATGCTGGCGAAGACGGATTGAAAATCTGACGGTAGATGAATCTGGTGTTGCGAAAAGAAGATCCGACCGTTGATCTTGATCAAACGTGGGACGTGAATTCTCTACTGACGGTACTGGGTTTCTTACTGCTTCAATGCGGTTGAAAAAAAAACTATACGATTTCCTGTTTTGCTGATGGGCTTCTTAATGGATCAGATCCACCTCAACTGGGCCGAGCAAGAAATCGGGTCCATACTCAATTGATGACACGTGTGGACCACTCTTGCCTCAGGCGTCGTGACTTTACAGAATAAGAGAAAAAGGAGTTTGAGTTCTTCTCTTCTGTGCTGGAAGGCGAAAGGCGAAGGCTGGGAGGCGCTAGAGCTCTGTCGGGCTTTAACGACGACGATTGCTGTGGTGATAGCGAGGAGGCGGTAAGAGGCGAGCGAACGACTGTGGTGCAAGGTACACGTCGCTGCCCTCTTCTCCGCTTCTCTTTTCCTCTTTTTTTTTTTTTTTTTGTCTGGGTAAGGGCTTTCTGTGGGTGGAAGGAGAGAGAGAGAGAGCAGTGGAGAAGATGGGGATTGGCAAGCAGAGAGAGGGTCGACTGGGGTAATATCGCTGGAAGGGGAGATCGGAAGAGGTATCGCTAGGGTGTAGGGAAATTGTGACGGACGTGTTGTTTTTTTTTTTTTTCTTCTGGTTGGGGTATTGATGGAGGGAATGGTGAGGGGTCGGATCGATCAGGGTTTGGGTTCCGCGGGAGAAGCCCACTAGGTTGGATTTGGTGGAATGGAGAAATTGATTTGGAGAGTTTGGGTGTAGCCGATGATCTCGGCAGGGATGGGTTTTCGGAGTGTGGGGTGTGGCAGTGTATCGGCTAGCTGCAGGAAGGGTTGTGGGAAGATGGTGGGTCGTCGGGGATGGGAGTAGGGAAGGTACTGCTGAGTGTTTCGATTGGCTGATGGGGAGCAGAGTGGAAGGAAGATGGGTACTGTTGAGGATAGGGGTAACACGCCGACGATCGGAAATCGTTTGGCTCTGATACCAATTGATGCAATCCTAGAGTTAGGATGCAAGTGCCAGGGCACAATTGGGTTCCCACGGGAACAATCACACGATGAAGAAACAATCTCCAACGAAAAATCCACAAAGGGAATTCTATTAATCAATTCTGAACTCTGAGATCATTGATCTCTACAATGCTATATTTATAATAAAAGTAAACTTAAGCCCTAAGAAACAATCCTAATCAAACTAAGAAACCAAATAATAATCCTACCAAAATTAGAAACTATTCCTAAACACAACTTCTTAAATAAAAATTAGAAATTAATAATAATTGATAAATCACAATGGTACGGGTCCCACATGTGGACCACTCCTCTTGTTGCAATAATGTGGAATTGCTGCTGCATCAATCATAACCCTTTTCCTTGCTCCAATTTGAATTTTATCATCATACATGATTCATTGTTCACATCTAAAATTATTTGAGCCTTATTGTGTTCTGGGCATGGATGAAAATATCGTAGCGGTCAACCGCTACGGTCGATTTATCGGCTGTTGCATCTGTATCGGTCCGAAGTGGCCGCTATTTACCCATTTCGGCCGATACACACCAATACGTTACGTATCAGCCGCTACAAACAATGAAATGTCAAAAAAAAAAAAAAAAAAAAAAAAAAAAAAAAAAAAAAAACCCTCTATTGGCTCAGGGAGATGAAGAGGAGAAATAAGGAGAAAAAAAAGGGACAGCACATACCTGGAAGCAGCGCCACGGAGCAAGAGGCAGCAGCAGCAGCCAGGCAGCACTGTCTCCTCTTCTTCTCCTTCTCCTTCGCCTTCTCCTTCTCCTCTTGTCTTTTCTTTTTTCTTCTCTTCCTCTCCCCTTCTCGATTTTTGTCGATCCTTATGTTGGGAAAGGCAAGAGGCACCAAACCCTATTTAACTTAAGCCTTGGTTTTAATTCATTGTGGGGGCACTTAATTGTCCTATTGAAGTTCTAAAAAAAAATTAAATTCTTTTGGGGGCACTTAAAGGGCCCTATTGAAGTTCTAAACAAAAATTAAATTCATTTGGGAGCACTTAATGGGCCCTATTGAAGTTTTAAACAAAAATTAAATTCATTTGGGGGCACTTAATGAGCCTATTGAAGTTCTAAACAAAAATTAAATGGAGCCCCTCTTTTATTTCTCGATTTGTGTGTCAACCCCCTAAACCTATTTAATTTTGGCCCTGATTTTAATTCATTAAGGGGCACTTAATGGGCCCTATTTAATTTCTAAACAAATATTAGATGGAGCCCCTCTTTTATTTTTCGATTTGTGTGTAAAATCCTCTTTTATTGAATCATTAGAGGGTACTTACGGACAATTTGAAAGGCATAAATAAAAATTAAATGGACCCCCTCTTTTATTTTATTAGAGGCCACTAATGGGCACTTCGAAATGTATAAATAAAATTTAAATGAACCCTCTAAGAAAAAATAAAACCCGAAGCACCTAATGCCTTTAACCATTGCTAGGCTCCACAATGGGGCCTAAATGTAAAAATAAAAAAGTCATGCCTTAGCCAAATATTACTTAATTAAAATCAAGACCTTAGCCAAATTCTACTCTACTTGAAAATAGAGCTCAATCAAATTTCACTCTAATTAGAAATAGAGACCAATTAAATTTCACTCTAACTGGAAATATGGCCATGGCCAACTTTCACACTAATTGAAAATAAAGTCTAATCAAATTTCACACTAATTGAAGATAGCTCTAGCAAAATTTTACTTTAATAGAAATATGGCTCAACCAAATTTCATTTTAATAGAAAATAGGACCCTAATCGAATTACACTCTAATAGGAAATAGCCCTGATCAAATTTTTCTTTAATAGAAAATTTTAAACTATATATATACACAATTCAAAATACAACTAAGAAATGTGATTTTCTAAGCAAAAGATGGTGATAATATTTTGATGAGTATTACTACTGTTTGATTACAAACATGAATGCATGTGAAAAAAATGATCATCACTAGTATTTTCTATCCATACAGCGATACAGGACCTCATACAATGAGGGGACCGCTGCGCCCCCTTATTTTAGTTACTTTTGCAAAAAAATTACATTTTCTATCATTTTCCAATATTCTGGATTTTCTTAAAATTTTTCAGAATTTTTGGATGTTTTTTTCAAAATGCACCGCTATGCTGCTACGTAGCGTCCGCTTCGTAGTGTTTTGGCGCTACCGCTATTTTCATCCTTGGTTCTGGGAAACTCTTCTCAATTGCAAACTCTTAAGCCCATCTTACACATGGTACCAATTGCAAACAAGTTGAGCCATGCTTTTATTCAAATCCTCGCAAAGGAACAAGTAATTTAATTGAATTAGACTATCTCTAAGCAAGTGGAAGTCCTAACTTCCATTAGGATCCCTCCCTCTTATTACTAGAGGGGCCCTTACTGTAGGACTTGTGAGATTGCCTTGGGTCATTATAAAATTACTTAATTTCAATGCTAGATAGTGTGGATGGTGTGGTTTATGGTTCGATTTTAATTATTAATTCTTAAACTGATCTTATGTTCAATATTAGGCTAGAATTCTTATTTGTCCTGCATCAAGGTTTCAGCTCCATTGGTGCAGTCGCAACTTCTCCTTCCTCACTCTTTTGCTCCTTCGACTCTCCTAGTCTCCTTGCTTATGATCCGTAAATAGTACAAAGTCAATAACTAATAGTTCTCCCTCACTTTCTGGTTCAATAAGAATTACTAGCAATTCACCGGAAGAGTCACTTTTGGAGAGTAGTTTATACATGTTCTTGGAAGTTGGAACTCTGCTTCAATTATCGAGAATCCTTTTATAGAAAGGGGCCTAGTTGTAATCTATTCTGGGCTGAACTTTACACAGGATTTTCTTTTCCGGTTCGCTTCTAATGGAATGGAATTGACAACTATGTTGGAAATATAATTTTTATTTATTTATTTATTATATGCTTTATGATGCTGTAGATCTTGATATCAAATCAGAATATTGTCTCAAGTATGAAGATAGGAAGGCACCATTTTGTGGGTGACCTGTGCATAATGAAATATCATGCTAGTTGATGCTGATACACTGATATTTGTCCACATTGTCTCATACTTGTACCTATGGGCAGATGTTGGAATCAACTCACACAGCAGTTTGTTATTTGAAATTGCATGCTTGCAAATGGGTTAACATCTCCAGTTTCCTTCAGAACTGGTGTGACCAAAGTCTTCATTTTCATCTTAGCCTTATCCCGTCATCTTATAGCAATTCGATATTGTTTGGAATATGAACTCTATACATGTTCTAAAGAGTGTTTGTTTTCTATCAGATATGGAGCTTTACTATGAAATCTGCATGTTGCAAACATGAGATCATTATCCAAACCGACCCAAAAAACTGTGAATATGTTATTGTAAGTGGGGCTCAACGCAAAACGGAAGAGTTCGACATCGAGGATGCAGAAACATTTGCCCTTCCTGCAGACGAAGGTTTAGAATTTTTCATGAGTATTTGGTTCCATCAATGTCTTTGTATTCTTTGGCTGGCAATTTTTGCATCTGCTTGATATCTTTGAAAATTTATTTTGCAGAAAGAGGCAAGCTTGCAGATCCATTTTACCGTCTTGAACATCAAGAAGAAGATCTGCAGAAGAAGAAAGAAGCTGAGCCACTGCTAGTTCGACTTCAGCGGGTGTCAGATAGCAGGCATGCTGATGACTATACCCTCAACAAGGCCCTCCGGGCTCGTCTACGGGTTTGTTTTTCCTTTTCCCTTTTCCCCCTCTTTTTTTTGTTGCTATGTTAGTTTTCTATGTATTCATGCCGCCTTTTATTTGATAATGTATGATAGGATTATTAACTTGAGGATGTGCGATGTTTTCTCGAGCCATGAGTTTACGCATGTGGGCCAATGGCTTAATGATTCACTTTGTGTTTTTACGAGACCCATTGTAGACAGCTGATATTTTGTCCTGGGAGATAGATTACCGTAGCGAACAAATATATGGGCTCTTTTACATTGAATGCTGGCACTGCTGTATTTCCTTTGTTTCTGATAGCCATTAATCATAGGTTTAGGATTCTCCAGCTGGTAGATTTTCTGGTTATACTCTCTCTTTCACCATGGTTATAAAACATTATTTTGGTTCCCACCAGTCAGGTTGAGAATATTTCATTATTAGGAGGTTATCAGTGTGAAGTAATACTGACTTTGTTGTCTGGGTTTTGCTGGCAATTATTTTAAAACTGTTTCAAGTAAAAAAGAAAATTGCAAAAGCTTCATTCTCGTTTTAGGGTGTTTTAGTGTCTAAACAAACTCCTAGAATATCAGGGTGAACTTGTCAGGTTTTACAGTGTCAGGTCAATATTAATAGAAGTTAGTAATGGTCATGGTCGAGATTAATTCATATCATACAAGTTCTAAAACCGTGTTATGTGTAGTTGGGGGATCGATCAATGGTTTTGTCACTCAGCCATTGGCCCTACTGAAAAGACCTGGGGACTGCCATGCATCATTGTGCATACCTTCTGAAATAGTGTTTTATCCAACCTTTTAAATGATTCTCTGCTCTGTTTGTCTAGAATCAAAATAAAAGAGTCGCGGAAGAGGAGGTTGCTTCTAAGAGGCTGGGCCTTGGAATACGATTGCTCCCTGCATCGTCAGAAGATTCTGCCAGTGCTTCTAAAGTGAAATTCTCATCTAAATTTGAGAGAAACAGGAAGGACAAGCGTGCCGCAATCAATGCAGCTTCTATCTTTCCCGAATCATCACTGGGTTCTGCAAAGAAGCGGCTTGAGCTTGAGTCAAAGAGAAGGAAGATAGAGGCCACAGCGGCATCCACATTGTTGACAGGGAAGTTCAAGCCATCATCATTTTCAAGTAGTTCTGTATCTGCAAATGGATTGAAGGGAGTGGGAGTAGTTAGTAGACGGCGATAATCGCTTCAGCAGAAAACCGGGAGGTCAGTTTTCTGGTAGCTTGGACACATCTTGTGTGATCATCGATGAGGAAAACCTGTTTTGGTACTTCCATTCATCTCTCGCTTAAATAGGGTTATGTACGTGAATTGATGGTGATGAATATGTTATTACAGCCATGGTATCTGGTGTAGTATGTACAGGAGGTTGACTAGCTTAAAGCAGCTGCTGTTGAGAATAATGTTACCGAATGCGTGCCTTAAGTATTCAGCAAAAAGGTGTGTAAGCTTTGAAGTTGCTTTTGGATCATTATTTGTTTCATTCCCCTAAAACATGATGTGGCCAGATGTCCAACTGAGTCGATTTGATTTGGAAGACCTGGTGGGCGAACTTGGTATTCTTTTGAGTTCTATGATTGATCGTTATACATGAGTTTTTAATTAGTTAGAATATGAAAGGTGCTTTAGACTTCGATATTTGTAAAGTGGCTTGTGCATTATATTTGTTGGCGAATTATCTGGAACTGCCCCCTCTTGGAACTGCCCCCTCTTGCACACCTATGCCACTGAAGCTTTTGATAGGATTTTGGGGATGTTAGATTTTTAGGGTGCGTTTGGCATGGTGACAATAGGATTTTCCCTTCTTCCCATGAGGAGTCCTGATCACCTGTTTCGTAGAAAAAGGAAGATACAGGATACTGCTTCATCCAAGATGAAAAAGTATCTCCCTTTTTCTACGAAATAGGTGATCCAGACTCACCCAGGAGATGTAGCTAAAGAAAACAAGTTTGCTAAATGTAAACTACTGGCCTGAATTTTGTTCTCGTTGGGAGGAGTCCCCAAATCTTTACCCGTTGGCCTTGAGAAAGTTGGAACAATTTTTTCATTTTTTTTTTTTTTTTTTTTTTAACAACTTGTTGGCATAGTGGTTTTCTACTTATCTATGACCTTTTAAAGAACTTTTAATTACTCCAAATCTTCTTACTTATTCTAAAGGTAAGTCCCATGTTCACAATAACAAATAATGTGGCCCCATTTTGTGAATCCTAAAGATAGGTCGCATGGTCACAATCACTAAAGGCGGTTTCATATTATAATTCCTTGATGTGGGGATCACATTATAAAGCTTCGTGTTTTAATTTCTAAAGTTGAGCACCACATTGTAATTTCTTAAGGTGGGTCTTGTGTCCACACTCATAGATATGGTAGCTCAACTCAGTAATTCTTAAAGGTGGGTTATATGATCACAATAGCAAAAAGCGGAGCCAAGCCACATTGTAAATCCTATGAATCTAGGTCCACATTGTGAATCCTACGAATATGGCCCCATGTTTTAATTTCTAAAGCTAGGTACCACATTATAATTTTAAAGGTGATTTTCGTGTTCACAATCAATAAAAAGGATGACCCAACATTATAATTCCTACAAAGGTGGGCACATATTGTAAATCTTATGAATGCGGGTTACATGGTCACAATCACAAAAGGTGGACCAACATTGTAAATTATATAAATGTGGGCCCCATATTCTAATTTCTAAAGGTATGTACAACGAAAAATTTCTAATGGAAGGTCTCGTATTTACATTCACATAAAGGTGGCTACACATTATAATTCCTATAAAGGTTGGTCCACATTATAGATCCTATGAATATAGGCTTTATATTCTAATTTTCTACAAATGGGTCCCATATATGATAATAATAATGTGAATATATTCTCGACCAAGTAATTTAATATAATTTCAAAGCCCACCTCTCAAGTATCCCACTACCACAACACTACACATGACAAAACCCATCTTCTCTAGATCTCTAAATTGGCCATCATACCATATCCCATTCAAACCTTTGTGCCAGCCTCATTGCTACTAACAAAATACATCCAAAGTCCCAACACTCAACTACTGTAACACCAAAGACCCTTTCAGATCATAGCTACTGTAACCCAACCTAGCCGAACCTAGATCTGATTGCTTATTGGGCCATTTAGTTATACTACAACGAGGATTATTATGCACAAATCTGAACCTCGATTTTCTCAATTACACACATGAAATATATTGAGAACCCATTTGAGCCTAGCCCTTTTATTAAATCCTCAACAAGGGACAGTATTCTACTTGTTATTGGATCAATCCCTAGGCTAGCGGAAGAGACTTTTCTTCCATTGCAACTCTCAAATTCAGATTTGAGAGGTTCTCATTGTGGGATTGTGACAAGGCCTAATGTCACCTCTAATTCCTAAACTGAATTTCTATATAAGAGGTGCAATCTGAATGTTTAAGTGTTTTCTAGATCTCATATCATCATTTAGTTTAGCCTGCACTGTGCTACATCAGGAACATTGTTTTAGGACCGAATTTGGATTGTGTCGGTGTTCATTGTTGGATTTACATCTAGATTGAATGGCCAAACTTACAGTCCATGCATGATGCAGGTTACACATTCATGTTTTTAGCGCATCTTTGGTGGCAAAAAAAGAAAGTTTTGGGTTAGTGTAAAGCGCATCTTTGGCGGGGAAAAACGATAGTTTTGGGTTAGTGTAAATTTTCTTTGTTCAGTGCTGACAGATTAGGATGCTTTGATTTCTTTAAAGTGAATTTTTTCTTTTCCAGAATTTCCGTAGACAATGGTTTCAATGCATTTGCTAGAGAAATGGTTTAAATTGCTAGAGACAGGTATTTCATTCGGAAAAATATATTTGCTGCAGGGTGCAATTTGAAATCTGTTGTGATCTAGGGCCTACGGGAAGAGATCAATCACGCACAAGAGAACACAGAGATTTACGTGGTTTGGTTTTTGGTTTACGTCCACGGGGAAGACGGGAGAATTCACTATGCAATTAGAAGAGGTGTACATCATAGAGACTCTCAATCTCTATTTATAATATCAGCCCCCAAACCCTGTTACACCAAAATACGACTTCTTAATCATAATAGACCTATAACAGGCCTACTTCTAATCACAGTACAAGTTGGGCAATTCAGGGGCCTGGTTAACCAATATTAATTAACTTCTATTGAGCCATACAAATTAACAAATCTTCACATGGTGAACATTGAAGCTGATCCTCATGCACATAACACATCTCTCCGTCTCCACATGCCCCTAAGGGCACTCACGTACCGAGCACACCGATCAAGTCCAAGCAATGCTTGAACTTGAACTTAACCCATTCCTTCATGAATGCACCAAATCACTTGTACCATCGTCCAGAAGCTTGCTTCGACCCATACAATGATTTCTTCAAATTGCATACATGATCAGGAACCTTAAACTGTACTCTACTTGCACTGGAAGCTCCTTTCTCTTCCTCGTAGAACTGCTTGTATCCGATTGCCTGATTTTCCTCATCAAGAGACTCCATCTCTTTAGTCATTGTTGCTACATGTTGACTACTTTCCAACTCCTCCACTAATTCAAGAGACTCAGGCGTCAATGCGTGTGCAACCATATCATCACGGCCACTGTCTGATGTCGACGCGTACGTTGTCATATCCTCAAAACCACATCTAACCGGCGGTTTCCTTTCTCTCTATGGTCTACCCGTCTGCGGCATTTGCGGCTCTGTCCGCTCCATCTGCTGCACAGTCTGACTATCCCCTGTATCCTGGGAGGAGCCGGATGTACTTTCCTTCCTCACTAGGACGTCTGACTCTGCTTTCTCTCTTCGAGTAAAGCATTCTTATGAAATGTAATATCTCTGTTGATGATAAATCTGGGTGAATTCTGATCAGTATACCACAACTTGTATCCTTTCACCCCAGAAGCATATTCCACCAAGATGCACTTCCTAACCCTTACTTCTAACTTATAGGTTTTCACACGAGCATAAGCCGGACAACTGAAGATCCTCAAGTTAGAATAATCAGTTGGATTACCTGACCACATTTTTTTTAGTGTTTTACAACCAATTTTTGTGTGTGAAGACCTATTTATCAAATAGCCTGCATCATTTATTGTCTTAGCCCAAATGTCCTTGGACTATCTTGCAGTAAATAACATACAACGAGGTCATTCCAAGATCGTTCTGTTCATCCTCTATGTAACTCCATTATGCTTTGGAGTTTCTGTAGTGGTGTAATGCCGAACTGTGCCATGATCTGTGCAATAGTTCTCAAGCTCTGTCGTTCTGTACTCCTTGCCATTGTCTGTCCTCAACTTCTTCACATTCCTGCCAGTCTGTTTCTCAACCATTTCCTATCATCGCCTGAATGTAACAAAAGTCTGATCCTTCATCTTCAAAGTATAAACCCAGACTTCCCTCGAATAATCATCAATAAAAGTTAGCATAAACCGGGACCCGCCTTTGGAGTAAACCTTAGAAGGTTCTCATACATCTGAATGAACATAATCAAGGATACCTTTCGTGCGATGAATACCTATCTTGAAACTGACATTTCGATGCTTTCCGAAGAAGCATCTCTCACAGAAATCCAACTTGCCTGTCTTCGTGCCACATAGTAAATTCCGATTGCTCAGTATTGTCAATCCCTTCTCACTCATGTGACCTAGGCGCAAGTGCCATAAGCATATTGAGACAGATTCATGGTCATCTGAGGAAGATACTGCAGCTCCATCTGTAACAGTATTTTCGGACAAAGCATACAAGTTTTCAACTCTATTGCCTTTCATTAGAACCAGAGCACCCTTCACAACCTTCATAACTCCACCTTCAGCTGAGAACTTACAACCGTCGGAGTCCAAGGCACAAAGAGAAACAAGATTCTTTTCTAGATCAAGAACATGCCGAACCTCTGCCAATGTTCTAACGATTCCATCATGCATCTTGATTTTCACTGCTCCAATTTCAACTGTCTTACATACAACATTGTTAACTATTAAGACACTACCACCGTTGATTTCCCTATAAGTGGTAAATCAGTCCCTATTGGGACACATATGGCAGGAACAACCCAAATCAAGAATCCATTCATCCTTACAACGAATTTCATTTTCAATCACAGAAAGTGCATTGTCGGAAACATAATCTGATTTTTTATCTGCAACACTGACTGAATCATCAGATGACGAATCTTCTATTATTTCTTTCCCTTTCTTCTGCATTTCGGAACAGTTTTTTCTGATGTGCCCTTTCTTATGGCAATAATAACATTCAATGTTTTTTTTTTTTTTTTTTTCGTTGGATCTACGTTTGCCCATACTACTGGAGTTTTTTGTTCTTCCTCGTACTACCAAACCCTCATCTGAACCATCATCGTCAATTGCAACATTTTTCTTCAACTCCTTAGAGTTCAAGGCTGCATCTACATCCTCTTTGGACAAAGTATCTCTACCATACTTCATGGTATCAACAAAATACTCATATGAAGGTGGTAACGAGCATAACAACATAATAGCTTGGTTCTTATCATCAATTTCAACATTGACATTTTCCAGATCCATGATAGCTTTTATAAAAGAATCAAGGTGAGTTGAAACAGACGTACCTTCATGCATTTGTAATGTGAACAGCCGTTATACAAGTGATTAGTGAAAGACTTTGTGATGTACAAGTTCTCCAACTTCTATCATATGCCAGCATCAGTTTTTTCTTAAGTAACCTTTCGCAGTACACCATCAATAAAAAACAGCAAAATCTGACCATACGCCTTTTCCAGCAACTCATTCTTCTCATCATCTGACAGCTTGTCAAACAAAGCATTCTTTCCCTTTAAAGCTTTATACAACCCATTCTGAACCTGCAAAGCATGCATCTTCAAATGCCAAAGACCGAAGTCATTGTTTTCATTGAATTTCTTAGTTTCAAACTTCACACCCATTCCATGAATCGTTCATAGTACCTATGTAGATCTGGTCACCATGAACACGCTGGAAGAAACGGATCTGAAATCCGACTCTGGATGGCTAAGATATCGCAGAAATAAGTTTCTACGCTCCAATCAGTCAATCAGATACAAGCGATTCGTGAGAGACTTTGTGATGTACAAGTTCTCCAACTTCTGTCATATGCCAGCATCAGTTTTTTCTTAAGTAGCCTTTCGCAGTACACCATCGATAAAAAACAGCAAAATCTGACCATACGCCTTCTCCAGCAACTCATTCTTCTCATCATCTGACAGCTTGTCAAACACAGCATTCTTTCCCTTTAAAGCTTTATGCAACCCATTCTGAACCTGCAAAGCATGCATCTTCAAATGCCAAAGACCGAAGTCATTGTTTTCATTGAATTTCTTAGTTTCAAACTTCGCAGCCATTCCGCGAATCTTTCATAGTACCTGTGTAGATCTAGTCACCATGAGCACGCTGGAAGAAATAGATTTGAAATCCGACTCCGGATGGCTAAGATATCGCAGAAATAAGTTTCTACACTCCAATTAGTCAATCAGATACAAGCAATTCGTGAGAGACTTTGTGATGTACAAGTTCTCCAACTTCTGTCATATGCCAGCAGCAGTTTTTTCTTAAGTAACCTTTCGCAGTACACCATCGATAAAAAATAGCAAAATTTGACCATACGCCTTCTCCAGCAACTCATTCTTCTCATCATCTGATAGCTTGTCACACAAAGCATTCTTTCCCTTTAAAGCTTTATGCAACCCATTCTGAACCTGCAAAGCATGTATCTTCAAATGCCAAAGACCGAAGTCATTGTTTTCATTGAATTTCTTAGTTTCAAACTTCGTAGTCATTCTGCGAATCTTTCATAGTACCTGTGTAGATCTGGTCACCATGAGCACGCTGGAAGAAACGGATCTGAAATCAGACTCCGAATGGCTAAGATATCGCAGAAATAAGTTTTTACGACTCCACAACCACGTAGATCTGCTCGCAACGAGTCCGTAGGTTCAAACGAATCTCCGATCAGACTCCGGATTTCCAAGATATCATGAAAACAAACTTCAGCCTTAGATCTGGTCAAACTGGCTTTGACCGTACTAATCTGCTGACGTCAGCGCTGTACTAGCGCCTTTCTGCTTCTGGGCTTCGCTGCACGGGTTAGGTCAACCTGGACTTGACCCAACCTGGACTGGCCCGGCTTATGGGCTTCTGAAACGGGTCAGGTCGAACCTGACTTGGGACCAACCCGGAACTCCTGCAGAGCCCAGGCCCAGCTTCCTCTTCTTCTTTGTTCTGTTTCAACAGAACTTCTGCAATCGGAACCCAGAAGACCAGGGGCTTCCCTTTTCCGGTCTTCTTCTTTTTCCACGGCAACAACGCGGGCAGTGGTGACGTCTAACCGTCTCCTTCGGTGATAGCCCTTTTCTCCGGCAACGGTTATAAGTTAGGTGATGGCGGGGCTTCACAGCAACAGAACGGAGAGGCAGTAGCTTCCATTCTTCTTCCTCTTTGACGATGGGGCAAGGCAGTAGCGTTAGTGACGATGAGGGAGGCAGTAGTGATACTGCAAATCCAGAACCCAAGCGCAAGTCTCCTCTCCTTTCTTTGGCAAGGCTATGTTTTCTCTTTTGACTCCGGTGACGATCTACTCCTGAAAATCGTTCAAGAACGAACTAGGGGTTCTCCTTCTCCGGCGATACCAGATCCCCTTCGATCTGCAATTGCTGATTCGTGTAGCTCGTCGATCTGCAAATCCACCTGTTCTTCGATCTTATGCACAAAGACCGAACCCGGGCTGCGATTGAAGTGGCCCACCACTTCTCTTCTCTGTGATTTGTGTGGCCCACCGAGATTAAACGATCTCCCTCTGCACAATCTGGAAAACACTATCTCAATCTTGATATCTAATCCGTCGATCATGCAGCCACAACTCCAGCCCTTTGAGATCCGATCCATCGAATCTCCTCCGATCACGCGCAACGCTCTAATACCAGTTTGTTGTGATCTAGGGCCTACGAGAAGAGATCAATCACGCACAAGTGAACATAGATTTACGTGGTTCAGCTTCAGTTTTTGGCCTACGTCCACGGAACGATGGGAGAATTCACTATGCAATCAGAAGAGGTGTGGGTGTACATCATAGAGACTCCCAATCTCTATTTATAATATCAGTGCCCGAAACCCTGTTACACCTAAATACTACTTCTTAATCACAATAGACCTATAACAAGCCTACTTCTAATCACAGTACAAGTTGGGCAATCCAGGGCTTGGTTAACCAAGATTAATTAATTTCTATTGAGCCATACAAATTAACAAAATCAATAGTTGAATAAAGTATTCAGCCTTCTTTCATAGACATTGAAATCATTTCAGAAATAGAATATAGAGACATTGGTTCAATATACAAAGGAAACAATATATTTAAATAGTGAACATAAATAGCCACTGAACGCATCTCATCCCCAAATAAGTTAGTGAGGAAGCCAAACGTATCTCCAAATGCTCACAAATAATGGCCGGAAAGAATGGGAGAGTGCCTCCAGAATTCTAAATCATCAAGACTCTTTTAAGACTGTTTTGTATTTCATATAGTTATAAGAACGCGGAGGAAGAGGAAGAGGAGGAGGAGGTATGCCATGAGCAGTCTTATGGAGCTTTACCAGGAGGAAACAACAAAGGAGCACTTTGGTAATGGAGCTCTCGTTACATGATAAGGTCATCTAGGAATGGAGCGTCGAATGGTAACTTAATGAGCCCAGATGTAATCAGGAGTAACAAGAGCCACACTGGTAGTATCTTTAGGCATAACGCCATCAAAATATGTTGCCCTGCATCCACCATGACAAGTAATACAACAACAATGATAATAGTCACTGCCAAATTACCCTTGCACAGATGAAAAGTCAAATCAAAAGTCCTCCCTAAAAGGGAGGCAAGGATGCATGCTCTAGCGAGTTCGGATCCTTTGAGGATTTCCCCAACGGCAATCGTGAGTGGACCAATCAAGGTTTGCCACATCACTGCAGGTAGCCTGCCATGCACGCATGTAGCTTGGCATACATCCGGACAGGGGCTGCCAATGGTGACGTGGCGGACCATGTTTCGTCCACTCATGGTCACCGTGGGGAAAATCCTTAGATGATTCCGATTCTGCTCTAGCCTTTGTTGGTATAAGGAATTACTGGTGAGTGTGCCCCAGAAAAGAGGAAAATGTAGTTAAATTAAATTATTTGTAGCTATTCATTGGGGTTCCACTGTCCTTGTAGTAAAAATGAGAAAAAAAAAAAAAAAAAAAAAAAAAACACAGAAATCAAATGCATTAAAAAGGAGGAGGAGAACAACAAGAAGAAGTAGAAGACGTATCCTTATAGGTAGTGAATTCTAATTTAGTGTTCAAGTTGATCCCTTCTTATATTTAAGTTGAGTTAGGGTTGCCATTTCTTAATTAATAAAATGGTTGGGCTTTTTTTTTAAATCAATTCATTAATATTATTCAAACTGCCAACCCAACTAGACTAGTTGCATAATGACCTAGCAGCTCAATCCCAACTAGCATATTAATTAAGAGTTCAAGTTGACCCTTTTAACTTCCAATTTAGATTTGGGTTGGCATTTTCAACCTGAATAACAAATGAGTCAAGGTTCGGATTTAGCAACACTTTGTTACCCAAGCGCTAAAGATCCCAACCCATTGCCACACTTGAAATATAGGGTCGTGTACAAATACTAAAAAGAAACCCAACAATAATAATGATGATGATGATGAGGGGCATCAAAGGATATACCAGAGCGAGGGCTTTTTTCAGTGCGATCGATGACCCACTCACCAACCTCACGGAGCTTCCTTTCTGCTGATCCTTCAGGCTGCGCAAAGGGACTCGATAACATCATATCCATAAAGGCAGAATCTCCTCTCTTTATGCTGTTTCATTCATATTAAGAAATATAGAAAGAGGAAAAACATAAGCCTCGTTTAGCTCATTTGATCATTTTTTCTAAATGGGCTACTGATCCAAGAGTAAAACTTTAAAACTTGAAGACCCGGTGATCGCGTTGGCACTTTGTTATCACACATTTGATCATATGTATACTTATTACTTATGAGAATTTTTGAAGGAGGACTGATTCTTTATTTTCTAACAAAGAAATTATTAACAGAGCCCACGTATGATAAGTCCAAATCTTCAACTATGTCTATGCCTATCCATCCATAAATTGAAATGGATCTCAACTTGATACTCATTGAAATTAATATAAAATAACAGTTTAAAAGAAATCATCACTTTACTGGGGCCAGTTTGTTAAAAAACAAAGGTGTTTCAGTGGGCCCTTTAAGGCATGCTTGTGTTGCGGTGTTTTCACGGGAAAGGTGAGGGAAATCTTGCTCCTAGTCATGATGCATCCGGTTTATCCAAAATGGATACTATGGTGAGATGCAGGATTCCCAACTAATTGGACAACTCTTGTTCTCTATATAGAAGTGAGTTGATTTGAGAAAAATCTAATGGACTGGTATCCAGGTGGGGTGGTGAGGCATTCTACTACCGGCAGATACAATCGGGAATCAATCACTGGGATAGGGAGGGAGAGTATCAAGTTCTCAAACTCACTTCCAAATCAATCACTATGGGGCTCTTCTGCGCAAATCTCACTTCCGTTGCGGCCATATCGTTGAATTGAAACACTTGATCATGACTTTATCAGCCCAACAACTAATACAGCTAATGTCAGTGTACGCATGAACTGTATATGGAGGTAGCAAGAGGAATCGGGATCGTCCGACGTCAAGTTCTGAGCCCGACAATGAAGTTTCATCACTACGACTCTCTCATGAAATCTTTACTAAATTTGTACTGTTCAAAACAACATATCCCTGTATCTTAGTTTTGGCCCAAATTATACTCCACTTTATATTTGGGTCCGCGGTCAGATTGATAACATTTACACCATACGATTGCTCCCGATCCCTTTTAGGCATGTTTGGCAATTAACTAGTAAAGTTAAAGTAAAGTAAAACCTCCATTATTCAGACAAGAAATGACAATGGGTTATATCAAAGGTACACTCATTAAAAAAATCCTTCTTAAAAAAAAAAAAAAAAATACAAAAAGCAACCTCCTTTCTTTACTAAAAGTTTTTTGCACTTAGTACGACCATTTTTCTACAAGAAAAAGTAAAAAAAAATAAGCCAAAGGCATGTTTGTGTAGCCCATTTCTTCAAAAAATGAGGTATGTTTATGTGGAACACTCCTTTTTCACATATTTGGTACGGTAGTTCTCCGCAATACTGATATTTTATCACGTAAGTTTTTTCCTTCCTAAGCTTGGAAATAGACAAATAGGGGTGGGGTGGGGTGGGGGTTATGGAAGTGCATTACCACATAAACCGACCCCCTACCTCTTTATTTACTCCATTTCCTCACCCCTCCCCCTATTTATTCCATTTTGCACCTAACATGAATTTCTTACTTTTCTAAGAAAACTTTTTCGAAGTATTTAAAAACCATAGAATTTGCTGACGTGGCAATTTTGCCTTTCCATTGGAGTTGCCTTTACACAAATGTTCCCTAAAGTTTCCATGATTCCACATTCTGCAGAAGAGGAGAAAGTATCCAGAACCAACTTCCAATGGATGTACAACCCACATTGCGAAAATTGGATCCCCTTTTGAATTCCCTATCAGAAACACCGAACGGGGAACTTTTTTCGATTGTGGAAAGGCCTTCTTTCATGCTTTTTTTTTCTTTTTTGAGAAAGCAACTGTACAAACGTGTCCTAAGGTTAAAGGCGTCCGAAAGCAGAGTCATTTGACTGGACTATATCTTTTGGTTTGCTCGTAATTCACATGTCCTCAACCCATGATGTGATGAATAGATGTGAGCCACCCTAAAAAAAATTTTCTTATGTTGAAAATTAAAATTGTTCAGTCTTTCATCAGAGAGAGAGAGAGAGAGAGAGAGAGAGAACGAGCCTCGAATCGTTGTCACGTTGAACTCCTGCACCTATTGCCTTCTGGACCTCAGCAACTGAAGGCTGTCTTTTCTTATTCAGAGATTTTTGTAGTGGTGGCGGCGCATCGTTGATCCTACGCACCCCTGACGCATGATGACGAGCAAGAGGCGTTGATCTAGAGTTGTTAGGAAGGGAGGAGAGTACCGTAGCAGTAGCCAAACAACCCATGCTCCTCAGCCAGGCCCTTGTAAGGAGAACAACTCTTTTAAGGCTTCAGGAATCTTATCTGAACTGAACTGTCACTAGGTCGTCTACGGCCTTTGTTGTAGTCGTAGAGGTTGCCTACAGCCCCACATCTTCTGTCTATATAATTTGTATAAATGAAACGAGCAAGGATGGCCCGTGGTCAAGCCCGCCCGGGCAAACAATAAAAATATATTTAATTTTATTAGTTTTTTTTAAAATATTACTGATAAAAAATAAATCAAAATAAATAAATATATTATTTAGTAAAAAAGACTGAACTAATTTATTTATAAAATTTAGATTGAAAATGCTATTGTCATCTGACTTTGAAATTGCTATAAAAAAAACTATATAAAAGAGAAGAATGGCGACGATAAATGATTTTTTTTTACTATAAATCACCCCCCCCCCCCCCCCCCACCCCCCCCCAAAAAAAAAAAAAAAAAAAAAAAACACCACTATACAAGATAGATTTATGTCAATCTTTCATCAAATAAGTCCAGTAGATAATGTGAAAAAATTAAGATGGCTATGATCTTTAATCGATTGTCCCACTAAGATGGTGGATGGGTCAGCTTTATTGAATTCTATAAACCTTGTGTGGGGTAACACATTAGTGAAAGAGATTGATATCTTTTATCGTAAATTAACCAAAAGTCCCTCAACACGGTTTTGTAAGGCCTCCAGCCCAACAACTTTTTCTCTAAGGCCTATGGTCCACACAGCTAGACATATTTTGGCGTGAACTCCCTAGATACACCACATCAGACATCTTCATGATTGATTTTCCCTTTCAACTATTTAGGTATAAAATTTTAAATTTTAAAATTTCAAATCTTCCATCATCTCTCATCCATAGGGCAAGGTTCAACAGAAATTGGAATCATTTCTGCATCTTCTTCATCTTCGGCGATGGAACAATAATAGCGATGATGAGACCGGCGGATCCTCTTTCCCCGGCAACGAGCGCAGAAAACCTGGCTAGGTTTGGCATCGTAGGCCACAAAAAAAAAAGACTCACGGGTCAGACTAAACCCTAACCCGACTTCCCCATCAATTATCTAAATAAAGTCATCATCCTTGACTTTTCATGTTCCTGCAGGAACCAAAAGAAACCGATACACCCTCTCGACTCTTCATTTTCACTCCAACTTCGATCCTACTCTACTGCAGGCTTTCATCCTCCTTTTCTCTTGATGGACCCGATTCTTCCCTCTCCCCCGCTGCCTCCGTCCCGGGTCTTTCGGGGTACGGCGGAGGGGAGGAGAAGAAAAGATAAGGGTATCAACATCTTTCTTTTTTTATACGGGTATGCCAATTTCACTTTTCTACTCGGAATTTAGGAATGGTGATCCGAAAATCCACCTTCACAAGTAGAAAGGGGAAATGAAACTTTTTCTAGTTTCTATTGCACACATATTTTAAGAAAAGAGATAAAAGGGTTTTTTTTTTAATGCCGTGAAAGGCGATTTTGCCGTAAAAGGCGATTTACAAGTCTTATCCATTATGAAAGACAAGAATTGTGATTTTTGTCTCTAAAAGAAAAATAAAGTACAATAGAAATCAAGAAAAGGAATCTGACTTCTCATTCGATTGTGGGGACACGTTCAGATCGACGGTCGCGAGTCATGTATGGGCTCCTCCATCGTCCATGCAGATGAGAACACGATACTTGGATTCTTGGCTTGGCTTTTTAACCTTAGATTTTTAAAGGACAAAGACCAAGAGAAGGTCTTATATCCGATAAAAAGCTAAGTAAACGGGCTGAAAAGCCACGTTTTAGCCATGTTGGTAGAAGAAGGGAGCTCCTTGGGGGGGGGGGGGCGCCCAAGGGTGCTTCAATCACCTTTTGGTGGTCTTTGCAGCAGAGTTGCAGGAGTTCTGGATTTTCCGGGCAATTCTCTGGATTCTTTTTCCGTTCTTCGTCTCCTTTTTTCTGATCCCCTTTCCCTTTGGAATGCCCTCCTATTTATAGGCCTTTGGTAGCCATTTAGGAGGGTTTATGAGCATTGAATGCATTAATGCTCATAATGGGAGGAGTTACAAGTTTTTAAATTACTTGTTTTGTAACTCTTTTTTCCTTGAATCTGATTGGCCGATGGAGAATAATGAGCCTTTAATTGCCTTTAATCCCCATCATGGGAGGAGTTTCATGGCTTTAATGCCATAAATCCTTTGACTTGTAACTTCCATTTGCTTGCTTTTGATTGGGCCGTCCAAAATAATGAGTTAATGACCGCATTAACTTGTCATAAAACGGGTCATTTAACCTCATTAATTGGTCGCCAAGTCGCTTGAAGAGTCGCGGGCCGCGCCGCGTCTTTTGGAATTCTTCTTGCGATGACCGCCGGTGGATTCACATGTTGTTTGATGTCGGATGGCGATGCAATTTCAGACATTGATTAATGTCAACGTGCCGACAACATCTGTCCTGTCGATTTCACGATCGGGCGGGCAGAAAGTGTGCTTTCTTTGTCGGCCGGTTGGCGATTTCGAGGCATCTAATGATTATCTAATGATTTCGGCGGCGAATCCGTGATGTTGACGAAGATCGACGGATTTCATGCACGAAAAATCAGATTTTGGAAAAATCACAGGGGCCAATCAACTCGAAACGCGAAAAGGACCCGAAAAAAGGTCTTCCGGCGATTTTTTGGGTCGCCGGAATTCCATAGTCGCCGGCGACCATGCACCCATGGTCGCCGGCGACCATGGGCCAAGGTCGCCGGCGACCATAGGCCTTGGGCCCATTTTTTGGCCGCCGTTCGGTCGCCGTTTCTTCGCCGTTTTTCGATCTTTTTTCATTCTTTTTTCTTCTGTATTTTTCTTGACATTTCCCCTCATTTATTGGCCTGATTCTCTTGAAGAAAACCCAACGAGAAGCCACGCAAATCGGAGCACAAAGTTTCCTATTTTTTTGGAAAGCCGAAGACTTTGTTGTGGGGTTTTGCCGATTTTTTGTCAAGCATTGAAACTAGGCCAAACGATGTCGGAATGACCTGAAATTTGACGTGGAGCTTCTTGAGCAGTAGATAGGACCAACCATAGTCTTTGGTTTGAGTTTTGAAGCCGTTCGGGGTCCCGCAAATGCTCGCCTTGATTTCGCCATGAGAGAAATGTCGAGCTTTGACTTGTGGTCAACCGATGTCCGATTGACTTGAAATTTGACAGGGAGCCTCCTGAGTAGTAAGTAAGACCAACCATGGGCTTTGGTTTGAGTTTTGAAGCCTTTTGGGGTCCCGCAAATGCTCGCCTTGATTTCACCTCTAGGAAAATGCCGAGCTTTGAAACTAGGCCAAACGATGTCCGTTTGACCTAAAACTTGACAGGGGACCTATTGGAGTCATTTTGAGATGATCCATTAGCTCCAATTTGGATGCCATGATTCTGAGGTGCTCCGCTGCCGGTAGGCCTGTTTTTGCTTCCTGAGAGTTGATGAAGGGTCAAACGTTGTTCGTTTGACTTGAAATTTGGTAGGGGGCCTTTTGGAGGTATTTTGAGACCATCCGTAGGCTCTGATCGAAGTTTTAAAGTCTTCCACACTGTCGCTGTCGGGAGCTCCTGTCTGGCTGTCGGAGGAGTGAAGTTAGGCCAAATGATGTTGAAATGGCCCGAAACTTTATGTGTACCCCTCTTTTGGCTGCTTTGAAGGATCTTGCAGTTTTTGTTTGATTCTGACAAGATCTGGTGCTTGAAGTGGCGCCTTCCTATTTATGGCAGGATGCGGCTCCATGTAGCTTTTGGTGTTGAAGGGACATAGTGATATTTTTGGTGTCAACAAATGCCCCCTCGAGGTACAGCGACGAAGTGTGCAGCTCTGGCAGTCGGTGTGTCTCGAAGAGAATTGAAGGAGATCTTCTTGCTTGACCAAGAATTTTGAGCATTTTTCTCTTGATGGAGTTGCTTTTTTGAGCTTCTAAGGGATTTCGCGGTAATGAGAGGGGTCATGTACCGTCTCAAGGCAAGGATTTTGAAATGACATTTGGATATGGGTTTTTGGTTTTGGGTTTTCCCTTTTAACCTTGTGAACCTAAAGGCTTTGTGTGGCACATTAGGCGGTTAAGAAGGTTTTTTGGTTTTTGACCTTGTGACCTAACAGGCTGTATGTGGCGAGTTAGGGGGTCGGGATTTTGGTTTTTGGTTTCGGTCTTGTGACCTAACAAGCTGTATGTGGCAAGTTAGGGGACCATGGTTTGGTTTTTGGTCACTCTTTGGGACAATTTTGGGTCCATTGGAGTGGTTTGCTTTTTGTGGAATGTCAATTTCAAGATTGTGGCTTGATTTGGTGCATGGGGTTGGATGGTTTGGGTTTCTTTTGGAAGCCCATGAAGCTTGGAATTTTTTGTATGGTCCAATCAACTCAAGAGAGGCATGAAACCATTTTTGTATGCTCTTGGTAAGAGAAATTTTGACTAAAAGCCACTTTTAGTACCTAGGTGGTCAAACCTGCCTCATATGGGCTAACCCATGGGACCTTAAGCTTTTAGAAATGGCTTAGACCTCATGTGGTGTCATTTTGTAAAGAATATTTAAAAATATCCCTTTTGTGTAGAGAATATCTAAAAATATCCTTACTTGGAGAGAATCTCTCAAGTTTCCTTGATTTTGGGAGAGATTTTCTCAAAAGTTTCTCAAATCCCCTTTCTTTTTGGAGAGAATTTATCAAGAATCTCCTCTTTAGGAGAGAATATCTCAAATCTCCTTTTCTTTTAGGAAGTTTGCTAATTTTTAGCACTTACCTCCTTGCTTTTCTCCTCCTTTCCTCTTTTGGTTTGCTTTTTCTATAAAAGCAATGGAGATGGGTTTTCTTTCTCTTGTTGCTTTCTTTTTGCAAAAACCCCCAAGATAAAGAATTTCTCGAGGATCTTCAAGTTTCTTCTTCTTCTTCTCCATGGCTTCAAGTAGGTCTTCTTTTTCCAAGAAAAAACCCTATGTAGATGTAGAAAAGTTTCCTCTTTTTTTTTTTTTTTTTTTCACGTGTTTTCTTTTCCTCTTTTTTTTTTTTTGCACACGTTCTCCTTTTTTTTTTTTTTTTTATTTCTTCCTCCTTTTTTTTTCTCTTTTTTTTCTCTTTTTTTTTTTCTTTTGGTGTTGTACGGATAGGTCCGTACGGATCTGGCCGTACAGCCACGTGGCCTGTGGGCCACGTCCCATGGGCCAACCCCTTGTTTTTTTTTTGAAGAGGTTTTTTTTGCTCACCATGATATGAGGTTTATGCAATTCAAGATGATCATGCATTCTTTCTTTTTTTTTTTTTTTTTAATGCATCAAGATAAAAGGCTAGAATTTCTAGGTCAAGTCAACATGGATTTTGACTTAGACAAAGTTTGATTGGTTTTGACCAAATTGGGTTGGAATTGGTCAAACTTTTGTCAAAGTTTTCCTAGCATCTAATGCATGATGGTTTTATGCATGATTTTTGGTAAATGGAATTGGGAGCATGATGATGCATACCTCGAATTTTCTTGCAAGTCTTGGGATTTTTGGAGTTTGCAGCAATGTTGAGCCCACTTCTCCAGTCTCGCAGAATTTCGAGGAGCTTTGCAAGTTTTGGAATTTTGAGCTCGCAGCAATGTTGAACTCTTTTCTGATCTTACGAAGATTTGAGAAGAAAGGCTTGATCTCGCAACAATGTTTGAATTCGAGTCTTCTTCGAGAATCCTTCATTGATTATGAGCTCGCAGCAATGTTGAGCTCATCTTCAAGCTTCCTTTCTTTTTCGGGGTGCCTCCCTTTTCTTCGAAATTGCCCCGGAACCATGCCAAAATTTCGTTAGGATTTTTTTTTAGCAAAATTCTGTCATTTGGTGCTTGATTTCTTCCTTTCTGACTTTTGCAGGTGGTTCCTCCAGAACGAACAAGGGTAAGGGCCTTGTTAGTGATGCACCTCGCCGATCTGCCAGATCTTCCAATATGGCCGTTCAACAGGCGTGGGAAGAGGTTGGCGGGAATCTCCGAAGAAAAACTCGGGAGCATGAGCGATGGCCACTTCTTTGGGAGGAATTCCCTCGTGCTGAAGATGGATCGCGGTTTTCTGCCGCATTTTATGGCAGCATCTTGAAGAAGCGTGGCCTGGAAGCTTTGGAGGCTGAGGCCAAGAGTCTGTTCGAGGACCTCAGTCTTTGGTTGAAGACTATGATGGACTGAGCTTTTGAATTTCTCTTGTAACACATTTTCTTCTTTCATTTTTTTTTTGTACCTCCATGTATAAATATTTTGGCACTCTATTTTTTTGTATCCCCTTGTTCTACTTAAATTCTTTTTGTTGAAAATAAGCAAAAGTTGGATGGGAATGTTTGTTTGAAAATCTTGATCAAAAGGTTATCATTTTGTGAAAATCTTTTGTCAAAAGTGTTGTTTTGGCATGAAAGCCAGATTTTGCGGCACAAAGCCTGGTTTTTGATGGCTTGAAAGCCGAAAATTTTGAGGTGGCATGAAAGCCGATTTTGGTGGCGTGAAAGCCAAATTTTGGTGGCGTGAAAGCCGATGTGGCATGGAAGCCGATTTTTGGCATGAAAGCCGATTTTTTGTTTTTGGCGTAAAAGCCGGATTTTGGCATGAGAGCCGATTTTTTTGTTTTTGGCGTAAAAGCCGGATTTTTGGCATGAGAGCCGATTTTTGGCGTAAAAGCCGATTTTTTGTTTTTGGCGTAAAAGTCGGATTTTTTGGCATGAGAGCCGATTTTTGTTTTTGGCGTAAAAGCCGGATTTTTGGCATGAGAGCCGATTTTTGTTTTTGGCGTAAAAGCCGGATTTTTTGAAAACCAAGTTTTGTTTTGTTGGCATGAGAGCCAGATTTTGTTTTGATTTTTGGCGTGAAAGCCGATTTTTGGCGTGGAAGCCGAGTTTTTTGGCGTAAAAGCCGAGTTTTTGGTGTAAAAGCCGAGTTTTTGGCGTAAAAGCCAGGTTTTTGGTTTTCAAAAATGCAAGTATCGACTAAAAGTCGCCTCCCTGCTGAATGGTATTGCAAGTATCGATGGAATGTCGCCTCCCTGCTCATTCGGTTGCGAGTATCGATGGAATGTCGCTTCCTCGCGAAGTTGGGTGCAAGTATCGACTAAGCGTCGCTTCCCTGCTTTTTCTTCAAAAATTTTGTTTTGCGGGTATCGATGGAATGTCGCCTCCCCACGATTTTTGAAATTTGAGGTTTTTTCGAACCTTTGTTTTTCTTTTGAAATTTGGGTTGTGGATATCAGCTGGAATGTTGCGTCTCCACGATTTTTTTTTGAAATTTTGCAAGTATCAACGAGGTGTTGCTTCCTTGCGATTTTGAGGTTTTGGAAGTATCGAATGGGGTTCGCATCCTTCCAATGGCACTACAAGAAAAACTGCATTTAGCGGCGGCCGGCGGCCGCCGGTAAAAGTGATTCTGGCCGCCGGTAAAACTATTAGCGTCGGTTAGTATGGCCGCCGGTAGCCGTCGGTACATGTTCGGACGGTAAAGGTTTTAGTCGCTATTGTTTTTTGTCGCGGCGGCCATCGCCGCCGTTAAAAGAAATTCGTAGGTTTGTGGAATGACGAAGAAAGCTTTTTGCGTCGCCAACTGGCCGCCGGTGATAGTAAAAATGGGTGCCGCTAAAAATCAGTTTTTTTAGCAGCGGCCTTTTGAGCGTCGTTAAAAGCAGGGTTTATTTTTTTTTTTTGGCCACCGGTAGTATTAAAAATGGCCGCTGGTAGAAACTTTAAGAGAATTATATTTTTAAAAAATATTTCTATTAGCGGCGGCCACCTGACCGCCGCTAAAAGTTCTATTTGAAAAAAAAATGTGGCTTTTAGCGGCGGTCATGTGGCCGCCGCTAAAAGCAATATTTTTTTTTTTTTTTACAATTTGCAGGCCACAATAAGCAAAGAAATACCTGCCAATAATTAAATACCTGCCAATAATTTACAAAGATCCATCTTAGCATATTCATGCAACTAAGATAGTAATAATATCATTTCTATATAAACTTTATACACAAGCTTGCATATACATATTTAACCCACACAACTCGAGTTGCCATATCGATGTTCTATACTACAAAAATCAAGTGTAAAAGATTATCCATCATGAATAAAATAAAATTAATAATAAAAATGGATGATTGAACTAAAAGAAACTTTATGCACAACCATGTTTTTTGTGATTTTGACAGCTTTTCCAAGAGTGCAGACATTGAACTCCACCTCCCCTTTAGATTCTAGAGCGCCTTTCATTTCCATAGCTTCAATTTCACTCATAGCCTTCCAAAATAAGAACTCGTTTTGTAAGTGAGCTGGAAATATCTGACGGAATTTTTACTACTAGCTTTTTTGCTGGAGCTATGATCAGTTTCTAAAAAAATTAACACTGCTTGAATCATTTGCACTCAATGGAAGTATGGAACCATCAATAAAATTGCTATAGCTCTGATGTCTGTAGACATGCATGCAAATGCTGCCCATCCACACACTGATAAATGTTCTAGTATGGCACAACTGGAAGGTGATCATTGTTGCAATCATAAGGTAGCATGTTCAACTTGTGCCACCATTAAAAATAAATAAATAAATAAATAAATGATTGGTTCATCAGATTGATGTATTCATTTGTGAGGGTCACACATAAAAACAATCTAGATGGTCAAGAGAGAGATATATACCTCCACCTCCCTGGAATCTGAAAACTTTTCCTGTCCATGCATTTGAATAAGATGAGTTACCTGTGAATGAATTAGTCTTATGCAATTTTCCATAACCAATTATAGGCAACAATATTTACAAGGAAAGATGCCCCAGAAACAAGGAAACAGGGATTTATCTATTGTCACTTATATCTCTGTGTCATTTGCTATTGGGAATGAGCATCCAAATAAATAACATAGTTCAAAGGTCCCTGCAAGTAGTTGTTGCTTTCCTATAGGAAAATCCATAAAATAACTCCAAGACATTCAGCTATAACAACGAAAAGAAAGCAAAATATACGCCTAAAGTTCTATAATTTCTAATAGCATTACAAAAAGATCACCTTGAGTGTGAAAGCTCGCTCACCATGACCATCAGGAAAGAGCATTGTTAAGAGCTTTTTATCTGCTCTAACAACCACACTACATAGTTGACTTGTAAGAATAATTATATAGGTAGCTATTAATTAATAAGCACCAAGATACATCATGAACAATAATCAGAAGAAATGAGCATCATAAAAATTGACAGTAAATTGAAAGAAAGCAATAACTAGTTAACTACCTTCTTGAATTGTTGAGGTCAATCCTTCCAAGGGTAAAGTTCGCGTCACTTTCTTTTTGAGAGAGTGCATTTTGAAAAAAAGAAGAAGAAGGGTAGAGTAACATCAGACCTCATAACAGCAACAGATCACTTTGGGTTTTCATAAAGTTACTATTTCTAAAGAGGAAGCATTGTTCTTTGAAGAGGAATGAAGACGAGATCACTTTGGAGCAATTGAAGAAGAGAAGGAAGGAAAAAAATGAAGTTTCTTTCAGTAGTTTGGAGAATACTTCTAATTAGATTAAAAATTGTTTGGCTGAAAATTAATGGTTTTGCTTGGCTTGAGAAGAATCCCTCAAAGACTAATATGAAGAAAGGAGATGTGGCTGTTTGAAAAATGCAATGAAAATATAAAAGAATAACCAATTTCATTTGTAGACACATTTTTCTGTTAAGGAAGTGGTGAGCTATGTTAAACATGAAAACTAATTCAGATGAGGAAGAATCGAGATATGTTAAAAATAAATGAGCACTGGACATGACCAGCTGCACTTCATCATTGTTCGCACTAAATAAATGAATAAATAAAGATTACAGGGGATCCTCTGTAAATAATCAACTGTAAACAATCAATTAGTCCTTTTTTCTACATGCTCAATTTTATGGTCATTTATAATCAATTAGTCCGTTTCTATATGCAATGTAGAAGTGTAGTCCATTATGGATGCTGATTGAGTGGTTTATGCTTTGCATCACAAGAAATTTTCATCTCCTTCGTCAGTCAGGTTGCGAGAACAAATCAAAGATCCATCTCACAAATGCTAAAAATCAACTGGACAAAGTTTCTCATCATGGCAACCATGGATGGAAGCAAATCAATATTATTATTGCATAGTATCATCTATGTACCAGCTTAAGGGGGAGTGTTGAGAGTCAATTTGGGTCTACTTCGTAATTTTTTTATAATTATAGGTTAATATCTAATTATGAAAATAAGTTTGGTTTATATTAGGATTTAGGTTAAAGTACAGTTCTTTTATGTGAAGTCCTATAATGATTTAATTAGATCTCGTACTTTAGGTTAATATCTTTGGTTGTACCCTACAAATAGCCATAGGTTATTCTCAATAAAAACATATTTAAAGAAATTTGGCAAGATGTAGTCATTAAATTCAAAAAAAATAATTAGAAGGAGAAATGAAAGGGAAGGAATCATTGCCTGAACAATGTCTGTCTTGTTCTTGCAGCCTCTACACTCAAAAGAATTCTTCTTAAGGTTTGCTATAGCAATTAGCCCACACCGCTCACATACATGAACTCTATACGCATCACTCTGATCAAACAACCTCTCTTTGAGAAAGTGTGCCGCACCATGAGCAATCATGCAATCTCGTTCCATTTCTCCAAACCGCAGGCCTCCATCACGAGAGCGCCCTTCTGCAGGCTGCCTGGTAAGGATCTGCACTGGGCCCTGCCCACAGGAATGAATCTTGTCATCAACCAGGTGCTTCAGCCTCAATATCTGTATCCCTTAAAAGTCTCCTTGATTCTTCTCAGGCTTCTTTGCAGCAAAACCATGTCTTGAATAACGCCAGTTGCCAAGTAATAATCCAAGAATGGAAAGTGATGATAGATCCATAGTCCAACTACTATTTGAATGGTGACACAAATATCACTAAATTAGCATCAATTGGAAAAGACAGGATAATTGCAATCTATTTTACTTAGAAATCAGAAATAAAAAAGAGACGGCAAGATTATGAATCTGATGACAATGTGACCAGGGAATCAAAATTCAGTTGAGTGAAACATAAATTGGTGAAGTTGAGAATAAAACAGTTCCCAAGCTTGAGTTGGAAACTACCTATTCTAGTTTGGTCCTTACTGAATAACTTACAAGATACGATATTCCTTGTAAGCAACAGAAACATATATTTGTGGTCCCAAATATGGTCACCACTCACCAGTAAAGGTAATTGATCTCCATGTGAAGAGTAATATCTCTTTATCATAAGACATTATACAGGCAAGGACAACGAATGCATAGATGATAGTCACAATATTTGTTGTGCAGATTAACCATAAAGACATGATATTTGATAGGCAACTTCCATTCTTGAAACAGTAGATATGCATAGAACATTTGGACCTACTCTATAGCCCGAGCTGTGCCAAGTGCAATCTTGATCCATATGTTCCAAGTCAAAGGCTTGCTGTAGTCATCTGAAAGACGTAGGCAATCATAAAGTGATCCATTCTTCAAGAACTCATAAACTAGCAGGTGATGACCAGGCTCTGAACAATAACCAACAAGTTCAATGATGTTTGGATGGCGCATCCTTGATATGGATGAGGCTGAAAACTGATATCAGAACAAATTTTATGGCCCTATTTCAAAACAGTCTCCAAGGTTAAGTAACATCAATCAAACACTAGCTTTCTTCACAAAACTGTAGGACCAACTATACTATATACAGGACCAAAACCCTAAGCTGGGAAATCTAGAATGTCAACATATAAGATCTTGGAGAATACGAGTGCATAGCCCATAGAGCCAACAAAGGTGGACAACTTCAAAGACAGAATAATAAGACTACCATTACTTTATACAGTGGAGGGGGCACAAAGAATTCATGGGGATCTCCCCATTATGTGACTCTATTTTGCATGTGGATAAGCACTGGCCAGCCAATGCAGATTCCAGTTACAACTACCTCTTGACTTCCATCAGTGCTCATGCCACCAACAATGTTGGCATCCTGTTGTGTGCAAAAAGCTTTAAACCCTTGTCGTAGGATGAAAAGGCCAAAAAGAAGCTGCAGTATATGCACCAAAGGTCAACACTGATCCAGCAATCAGACATGAAGCTTCAACTGATGTAAAGAACACAAAAATAACTAATGAATTTCAATCAAAGTGCATTAACTTTTCGATAAGACTGACATATTTCCTCAAGCTTTCAATGTCTGGCAATGAGTTGGGATTACCTAAAATTTGTTCCTGCATCTGACGTCCACAAAACTCTAGGCCGAGATGTTACGGCCTTATCTTCATTCTTGCTCATTCAAAATTGCATGGTTCTGTGACCTTTGTAGTAAAGCAGCCTTAAGTTTCCAGACCAGTGCTACCTTTAAAACAACTGCAGTGTATAATCAACCATACCTGCATCAAAGATATCATAAAGGTTACAAGCTGGAAATAGCTGAAAGGAATTGGGTGGTCACAGCCTCACAGGTTCCCCTTTTCTGGATAGGTAATTGTTTTAGGATGATCAGTGGGTCAATGCAATTGTACAGTGCTTGTGATGTGGGGTGCAAAAGCATGACCGGTGCCTGTCATGAATTTCTCTTTTATTTTGTTTTATTTTTCATTTTGATAAATAACATGACTTGAATGAATCCACAACCTCGCAGTTAAAACTTCAACCATCTTCCACCTGTGCTACATGATTTTGTCATGCATTTCTCTTCCTCGTTGTATTTTTGCTTTCCCTATGTCCACCTCTGTTTTGTTGACACTCGAGGAGCATCTAGGGATGCAAACAACTTGGGTTTGGTTCTTCTCTGCACAGCCTAATTGGTGTATTAGGATCCATCAAATCGTAGGGACCTATAACCCAGGTTTAGCACAATTACTTTGAGGATTCTATCCCAAAAAGAGGAGAAAAAACCAAATATTATTGAGAATTCAATTTAAGAATACACATGATAGGTCCTTAATATGCATCTTGGACATCCAAAGAAAGTCCTCTATTTAGTTTTTACACGTGGATTTCCGTTCCTTTCTTTAAAACATTGAAACTTGGAGCTTAAAAAATATAAAAAGCCTAAAATAAGAACGATAATGAAAATGATAAGAGAATAAAATAACAATAATGCTCAATTGGGAGGTCGGATTTTTCTTGTTAGACCATAGAATGCTTCAATAAATGAAATTGTACCATCATATCACTATATTCAACTATCCACTTTTGAGCTTCAAAGATGAAGTCAATGTGGGGGACTTCAACGACCAAATCTTGTTTTAAAAGATAATGTAATTGTCAATTGATGATTATGCCTTTTTCTGTAGCCTCCAAATTTAACCAAATTTGCTATAGGAGTAGACTCTTCAGTCTTCTAAGCAATCAGTGGGGGAAAAGCAAATACATGTGAAGAATACCTTCTTATGTTGCTTCTTAAGATACAATGTAACAAAGTATCTTTTTGTGCAGTTTATACCCCAAACAAGGGGATGATATCTTATCACTCATACGGACAGAACTAATTGAATGTATTCTTATACATACATACATACATACATATATAGAATTACTTGCACAATGCTCCCACAGAAGTCAACTGTGCACCTCTCCGTGGAGACCTATTTGGACGCATAACAATCAGTGGGGGACAGTGATGGAAAGTTCTCTCTGTGGATTAGTTAAAGGGGAAAAAGAACCCCACCAAATCATCCTAAACCCATAGGGCTGATCAAAGTAATGGCTTCCTAGGCTTTGCTTGCTTCCAACCTCAATCCAATGGTGAATAAGTTTGGTTGATGACTGTCAAATTGGGGCAAGTGCCAATTCATTTAATGTGTTGGTGGTTGGTGTTGACTCTTGGCTTTTCTTCAACAGCATAGGGATGCTGCAAATAGGTTTGTGGTCGGAATAAGGGATCATCTAAGACAAAAGTGAATAGTCATCCTAGCCAGAATTAACACCAATAATACATAATACTCTCTCCCTAAGCTTTTGAATAGTCTGCGTACAATAAAAAATGAAAAACAAAAGACCATAGTTACTGAACAGTCGACAACACAAGTTGTAAGTACCGATTTCAACCATCATCTAAGATTTTAAAATGCTTACCGCAGAAGAAATAGCTGCCCATTTGCAAGCAGAGTTTGCAGCTTCTTTAAGGTGAGTGCAACGGTGAAAGTCAGTACTAAGGAAGTAGGTAGAATTTTCTGTTGCCTCTGCCACCCAAAGATGATTTACCTGATCCCTAGCCCGCTTGACTAGATTGCAGAAGCCAACCTGCCAGGGTTGTAATTAACTTTGGTCACAATTACTTAAAAAAGAAAAAGAAAATGGCAAGGTGTATATGTATAAGACCCAAATTGAGTATGACAAAGGAATATCTGAATGCTGATATTGAATCATAAAAGTAAATATAGAAAAGTGTTTAAACAAAAAAAAAAAATCATGGTAAAAAAAATATTTTGAACTAAGATTAGGCTTGGGATAGACTAGAATGGGGAAATAGAATTCATGTAGCCGACCCCATCATAGATGGGACAAGGCTTTGATGATGATGACGATGACGACGACAGAGCAACTAGCATTGACCCGGGTTGATATCAGTATCATATGGCCCTCTTGTGAGGCCACAGCACAGATTGCAATCATGAGAAAAGGGTGGGATGGAAAGGGCTCACCGAATGTGTACAATTTTGACTTTACAAAGTTGATCATACAGGACACTCCATGCGATAGACTGTATATATTTGATCTTCTCTCTTTAAATATGTGCACAGAGAGACTGATCTAGTGTGAAGGTTCACAACCCATTGTGGGGACCACCAAGATAAGTGTCATGACACTTGAGTAGATAGGAACAAGTAAAAGCTGAATGAAAAGGGAGTGTGTGTGTGTGTGTGAAAAACAACCCCATCTAATCACCCTAGCCTTAATATGACCTGAGCCCTTGAAAATTTTCGTTTTGTGAACAATTGATTATTGTGGAAGCCACATCGTGAGGCTAGGGTGATTCAATGGGTGTGATTTTTCAACCACACTTGAGCACAAGGTCCTCTATACATCCCACTCGAATTACTCGTGCCAGGCAGTCCTGCATAAATTGTATTTTATGTACACTACATTACTAGTGTAAAAGATGGATAAATACATAGCCAGAACCTTAATTTGTAGGGAAGCAATTCCAACAAGCAGACTCACAACTCTAGTTTAATTCATTTAATGTAACCTAAAACATTGCAAGTGTCCTAATGACAGAGTAGGTGAGATTTATAATGAAACATCAATGGCTATATTCTATGTTATTTCTGTCAATATGAGAGAGCAGGGTTTCTTTGACAGTTGTTTTATAACAATTGCTACTCACAATAACCAATAAAAAGAATCATTTACTCACAATAGAACCAGCAAGATTGTGGCTGAAAGGTGAAATGGAATCATTTTCTGTGATCGAAGAGCAAAAGCAGACAGCAAGTAGACAATTAGAGAGCCCTTCCACCTGTAACTCAGAGCCTGAGATGGAACCATCTGTCAAAAATATCCACTGCTTCTTTCGTTGTCCAGTGACATAAACTTCCCCCACATACACAATTACCGCTGCCATATCAAATTCACTGAATCCAACAAAACAAAGAATATAAACATGGAAAACATTACATAACATATAAAACAAAGATTATAAGCAACAACAAGGGGTCTATAAGACTTACCTAGTTAGAGGAACTTCACCCAAACTCGACAGAAAGCCTGCCTTGCGAGGAGTGAAAAATGGCCTATGGACAAATGGAAATAGTGCTTGAAGTTTGATCTCAAAACTTGCTACTTGATCGAAATGAATAAGGACACTTACTCGAAGCTTTCAGTGGCTGAAAGAGTTAAGGATTGCCATGTCGTAGCTGATCCTCTTGTTTGCAAATAAATGATATTAGAGTGCAGGTTTAATGGCATAAGTCCTCCAATGCAATATACCCTCCCCTCAGCCAGATCAACTACCTATTGAAATGATGCAGGGAATTCATACTTAACAACACAATGCTAAAGGGAAGAGATCTGCTCTCAAAAAAACAGAGATCTGCTCTCAAAAAAACAGAGATCTGCTCTCCTGTAAGCAATATATTGTGCTAGAATAGATCTGCTCTCAAAAAAACAGAGAAATGAATTGGTGAAAGCAACAGAAAGGAAAGAAACAAAGAGAAGAGACCTGAGAAACTCCAGCTCTTGTGCCAGGTGCATTTGCTTGCCCCCAATTTCCAGTAGCAAGGGAGTACTTAAGGCCACTGGAGATAGTTTTAGCTTTGATTGCAAATTGCAAGTTCACATCTTTTCCATTATCAACACACTGTTGCATGCACAGAAGTGAGTGAGGGTTGAGTTGATTCCCACAAAACGACAAAAGTTGTAACGTGAAAACTTGATAATGGATGAGAACCTTCTGAACATATGCTCGCACATCCCTGGTCAACTTTCTGAACAGCTGTATATGAACAAATATTTATTATTGGATAACAAATATTAGATCTCTGAACTTCAGACCATGGATTGTAATTCTAAGTAACCCTACTGTACATAAATACATGTATAGGCTACTAGAACCAATATCGAGATGATTCACTTAGGATATGGGCATGGGATATCGCGGGATATGATGTGATAACTGACATACTCATATCTGTATCCCCTGTTTTTTCAAAGACTATTTAGGACTCAGTTGGTTGTGAAATACTGCTGTATAAAACATGGATAGACATCCCTGTATCTGTTCTTGCTGAGGACAACTCAGCAGCAATAAGAGAGCAAGGAGAAAATGCCTCCTGCTGCAGGATTAGTTCAATCAACCCAATAGTCGCAGGAGATACATACCCTCTTTTTTTAAATTTAATTTCGTCCCTTTCTCTTTAATTTCTACATACCCTATTATTAAAGGAGGGTTTAACAACCAAATGATGCCTTAGCATATCGAGCACATCATAAACTAAATTATTATTTTCCGTTGCATGGTAACAAATTGTAAAGATACATGAATATAGAATGAAGTGATATGTTATTGAGTGCAATTATTTTGGCCATTTCTAGCTCGTTTTGTTATCTAATTGACTTCACCATTACAATCTACAGGAATGGAAGGTAGAAGAATTCCCTCACATTGCAAGGACATCCTTCCCTCCAACCATTTCCATAGTTTTCTTAATACTGATGCACTGCACCAGCATTTCCATTTTCTGTCTGTGTGTAATAATGTTCTATGGTAGTGTAGGTTCTAATTTCTCCAATGAAACGAAGAAGAGATAGAGAACTAATGCATGTGTGTTTACCAAAAGTACTCCAAATCATATGTTAGCTGTATATGCATATATATATATATATATATTATATGTATGTATATATCCTCCTACATCAAATGTGTATGCCAACCAACCAAAACACTTGCAACCTATACACAATTGAATTTGGTACCAGTGACGCAGGAGATCCACATATGCATTCATGCATAATGAAAAAGACAACACAGAATAGACCTTCTATAGAATGCAAAGGAAACGAATACCAAACACACATGACAACAACAATAACAAACCCCAACATAAGGAGGCATGGACAGCATAGTAAAGCAAGAAGCAGGGAAAATAATTTTCAACAAACCAGCTTAATTCCCAGAGGCATGAAGAATTGAAAAGGTTCTTAAGGAAAAAAGATTCAATTTTTAATTGTCCAAGATATCAAAGAATAAGTCAGAACTAAACCAAACAGAGAAGGTGACGTCAAAGAACCTAAACAAAGCAAGAATACCCACATCTCAAAATCCAAACACAATTCTCAATAAAAAATATGAAGTCAACCAAAATTCAGTGCCAAAAAACAACATTAGTCAGTACAGTCTCTACTTATATATATAACCTCGAATGACCTAATTAAAGCTTAAATGTCCAAGTTATGTCGTATGACCTCCTTTGATCATTTCTCTTTAAACAATAACTCTTTTAAAAAAAGACAATTTTAAAAAGAAACACCAAAAACACCTGTCAATAGGAAAGCGCATCCACTCATCTAAAGAAAATAAAACCAGTACTTGAAAAAAGGAAACAAAGGAACACTATTTCCTAGCAATTCCTAGAAGATACCTGTTAAAGCCAAAAGCAAGAGAAACCCAAGAGGACTAGATGGCTTGAAGCTTCCTCGAAGACAGAGGTCACCTTCACCCTCTCAGAAGGATTAGATGCCTTCAACATAATTTATAGAGTAGGAATTGTAGAAAGCAAGAAAATAACAGCAACAGTCAATTCAAGTTAAACAAAGATTAGATGCCTTTATCTTTGCCCAATTACTTGCCATTTCTAGTGCCTTAGTCCACACACCACAACTCCTTTTAACCTTGCAACAAATTTATGCAAATATTCAAAACAACAGATGTAAGACCCCGACCCGAGTGATCCCGATTAGTGCTTAGTTAGTTGCGTGTTAGTCTTGATTTGTCTTGTGGTTTTGGTTTAGTGGTCTAGAATAGCATTTGGAATAGCTTTGGGGATTTTGAGTGCTTTGGTTTTAGTGGGGCCCTTTGGGGGTTCCCTTGTTTATGGTTTTTGTATGCTTGAGATTTTGTATTGGTTTTCGTGATTTGTATTTCATCCCGATTTACTTGTTTTATTATTGCCTTCAACTTTCATGTTGATCCCGTTCCCGTTCGAAACCCCGAAACATGACTTTTCTAGCTCCAAGGGCAAAACAGTACTTTTACTCTAAATCTGTACCAAATTAGTGTGAATCCTGAAACCCGCGAAACATAAACTTTTTAGAAACTAGATATTTCGACGATCATTTCTTCCTTCTTCGTCGATTTCATCCGGAGCCCCGAAAACCACTATTTCAGCCCATATAGGTTTCTTGATGGTGGAGCCCACTTGTTTGGCTTATAAAAGAGAACCCTCCCCCTTCATTTCCTCTTTTTCCAGCAACTCTAACTGAGCCTAGGGTTTGGTTGCACTATTCTCTTCTTCTTCTTGCTTCTCCATCATCAAGCACCTCCCAAGCTTGCACCATCATCTCAAGAGATTCCATAATCTTCTTCTCCATTGCAAGGGCTCTCCATAGACACCATTTTGAAGGAAATCCCACCACTCCAAGACTCTCTTCTAGCTTGCATTGCTTCTTTGGAACACCATTTGGTAAGCTCTCTTCCTAATCTCCTAGATTAGTATTCTTCTAGCCTTAGAGAAGCTACATTTTCTATATTGGAAGCTCTCTCTTCTTCTCCATTGTTTTGACCCATTTTAGGGTTTGTTTTAGGGGTTTTTGGTAGAGCTTGTTTCCTTGACTTGCAAGAGTGCTAGGAGCTATTTTTCAGTGATTTGGGACTTGAGGCAAGTGAATGTTTTGACATTTTTACTTTTGAAAGAGTTTTGGTAGAAATGCACTTATGGTTTTACCTAAGGTTTTGATGCATTAATGACTTGTTTAGGTTGGAAATAAATGATCATATTCATGCTTGAAAGCTTGTTTTTAATCACATATGATATTGCTAATCAGGTGTGGAAACAATGTAGAAAAAAGTTGGAAAAAGAGAATGAACCCCTGCACTGCTGTAACAGAACATGGGTTCTGTTACGCAGTGTACGCGGTCGACCGGCCAATGGCGCGGTCGACCGGCGACACTGGGACAGACCCCCCTGCAGAGCAGCCTGCTGAACTGCGGGAGTCTCAGTTCTACAGTGCACGCGGTCGACCTGGCCTAGGGCGCGGTCGACCGAGCCCCTGTGTACGCGGTCGACCGGCCATGGGCCAGGTCGACCGGCCCAACTGAAAACATGCTGAAAAACTGTCTTTTCCCCTATGATTAAATGGACTTTAGATGGAACTTAGGGACCCTTTTGTGGGCCCATTGGACTTCTTTTGAGGATGGTTGAACCGTCATCTCCTCACGGTTAATCCGGTCGTATCGGTGCTTAACCTAGTTCAATCTTGAACGGAACGGAACGACGGGATATCCTTTCTTTTATCTAAACGCGAATTTGGGCTGTTTGGGTATCGCGAATCCGTTTTCCCTTCGACGAATGAGCAGGTTGTACGTTACTACTAGATTAACGTCGTGCTTAGGTTCCCTTCTCAATTAGGTTTTGTTTAATTAAAATACGATTAGGGTTTGAATCCCTAAGGTGCATAAAGAGCCCGGAATGTCTCTAAACTCAAGGAGTACCAAGTGATCATCACAATAGACATACGGGGTCCTTATCCACTTGATTTATATCGAATCCCGAAACTTGTCCCGTATTTCAAGAAATGTGATTTATCATTCCCGAAAACACCGAAATTGGAACTAGAGCTTTTGCTAGCCCCGACATGCACTTCCCGTTTGAAAATGAAATTAGTGCTTCTAAGCACCCCGTCCCGCCCGTTTATTAAAGTGCATTAAACATGATTTGTACATGACTTGTTTTACATGATTTGACCTATGAGTCGGCACCACTAAGCTTGGCTTTCCTTGCCGGTTTGATCGACCGACTTGGAGACCCCTTCCCGTCCCGCCAGCTGCAGTCTTGGATCCCGCTACCCGGTTATTACCATGGTCTTGTCCCGATACCCGGTTCGCTACCGTGGTCCCGTCCCGTATTGTATTATATATGTATATGTTACTTATGTTGCATCTCCTCACTTCGGTGACTGAGACAATATCCCGATATACTCTTGTCACTTCGGTGATAGAGGATTTAGCTATGTGTGGTTGCCATCTTGTCTGTTTTCCCGTTTCCTTGGTTACCTTACATGTTTTATCTTGCATATGTATTTGGATAAATGTTTATCTTGTTTTATGAAACTAATGCTTTGACAGGTTTAAATGATTTTCAAGGTATTTTCTATATTGCTATGTCTTTTCATTCGTTTGCCAAACCGTCGTGTTTGACACTTGATTTTGGTACTCAGGTCCCGTTGTTGGTCTCCCCGAGGAGGAGCTCGAGGTTGCGGTTGGCGAACCGCAACGACTAGTTGAGTGGCACGCCGATGATGTCATCTAGACATTCGGGTGCTTGAGTTGCGTAACACCTTTTGGGTTGTAACTAACCATTCTTTTGGGAAACTTGACACTGTATTCATTGGCCTTTGTTGGCCTCTATTTTTGGGAACAATGTAATTAAACTACTTTGTTGTAATCCTTAACTTTATTTTGGGGTTATAGCTTTAATGATCATTGCTTATTTTGATACTAGTATGAGACTTGCTTTATTCTTGTATCTTGGACATGAATGTATGAAACATAGATTTGCTACACGCTTCCGCACATAAAAGAAATATTCATGTCGATGTGTTATCCTCACCGCGGACACCTGTGGGAAATCGCGTGTACGAGTGGCATCCTTCTTGATGGACTCGTATACGTTTTGTTGGTTTGGTTTCAATAAATTGGAACAATCATGCATCATATTACAACATCTCATTAGCAGTCCCGATCCCGGATCAGGCCCGCCTTCTTAGTGGGGACCCGGTCCGGGGTCGCGACAACAGACCTCATAATAGTTGAATAAACAAGCAAGTTTTATCATAATCATCCACAACAAACCAACAACTAAAACAGAGCCATCATACTTCAACATTGTTTAACATCATTATCAAAAATCTAAAAATGAAACATCTTTTGCCCAATCATCCATCTGCTCCCTGCAAAACAAACCAAAAAATAATAATAATAATTAAATTATCTTCTTTCAAATCATATAATGCAAAATCATGGTAATATTAAGTAAACAATAAATAAGTATTTTTACCCCTTCGGAAGGATCCTATCCCGGGGCAGATAACCGTTGTCTCATCTCAGCAATAATGGTATGCATCAACCTCATCTCTTCTTCTTGGTTCTTCTTCCACTCCTCCATTTGCTGGAGTTTTTTATTCACTGAGCTTAGTTCACCAACAACCTCATCATAAGCGGCCTGAGATTGGCGCGACGTGGAGCCAAAGACTGAAGTGGGCGTTGGACCTAGCCCATATCCACGTACACGACCGTGCCGCTCTTCTCCCATCACCTGAGTATATATCTCATCACCAATGGAGCTAGAAGATCCTCCTTCTTGTGTAGCACTTAGTTCCTTAAACTTTGACTGAATGGAAAAGATAATTAGTGTCATTATGATCAAATTGTAATTTATTGTTAAAATTATCAATGCACGTACAATTATTTCCGCTGATGTCTCATCAATAGGAGTCCCGTCCTTTCGACTATGGGTGCGAATGAAGAGATCCGCCCGAGAAGGTATACTCCCATCAGTCCTGCTTCGAGTCTATCCATGTACGAAGTTAATTTCATTACAAAGTTGAATGTCAACGTAATTTCTAAAATAATAAATAATATAATGAACCCATATACCTCCTCATCCCTATATCGAGCAAAACTCTTCGTCCCCCCTGTATGTTTGAGTGTTTGTTTACTACAATTGGCCTTATTTTTCGAAGCCACGACCTACATTGTTTCCACAATATTGCAACAATTTAAAGGCACAAGCTAAAATGATTCTTTCACTAAAACATGTTAACAATGGTTTTCTACCTGAACCTCTGGATTGCCCCAATATTGTACAAGCCAGGCCCAATCTTCACGAGAAACGTCAGGGGGTAAATGCTGAAGTCGTTCCTCATCTGTATTCCATGACAAATAGTACTTATCCTTAAGGTCCTTTTTATAATCTCTGTATTTCTTCCCTAAACTCTGTAGAACCCACTTTTTCCTTTCATCATCAACCATCACGTGGTCCTGAGATTCAAGATTAAATAAGGATCATGTGAAGTGATTAACTAAATAAGGGAGATGTACTAGTATGCAAAAATACTCTTACTATTTACCTGGATATGCTTCCACATTTTCTCTTTTGCTTCCTCTGGAACTTCAGACCATTTTGTCACCTGAATGGTGCATTACCAGGTGTCCTTACAATTATTCCACATAATGTGGCGAAAGGCCTAGCATTTTCACCAATAGGTTGCCCTTCTGCATTGAACTGCACAATTAGTTTATCATCGGGCCGCCTATTAAACAACTTAATGCCTCGGTTGCTCCCTCGAGTCCTTTTTCTCCCAATGTTAGAGTCTGTTTTCAAAGTTTAAAAGTTGATAACCCATACAATACTAAAGAAAAATCTGGGATCTTTGATCTATCAAATTTAAGTCTACTTTTATCTATAAAATTTAAGTAATCTTACTCGAACTGCTGCCAATGCAACCAGCCTCTGTAGGGGTAGGCTGGCCAATTCCCCCAACCTCTGTAGGGGTAGTCTGACTCTGGGAGTTAGATGGAGGGGGGTGTACGGATGTAGGTTGTGGAGGGGGATGTACGGATGAACTCTGACTAGATCTGCTAATGCTTCGACGAATCATCGCTATCTATTTAATTACCTAAATCACATAATCAAATAAATGGGAGGAAAATAAGTGAGATTTGAATTAAGTGAGGAAGATAATCACATCAAGAATATGGATTTGAATTAAATAAGTAGACAATAAATGGGCAATCATGTGACAAAAACATATTTCTATACTCTTGCATCTTAAAAGGATTGCATGTATATTATACATGCTCAATAGAGGTATCAACAAAAGACACTAAATTCCATGAGAATGTGCTAGCAAAGAAACAAATTAAAATATAATTAGGAGGATATTAAGAATCTAAACTCAACTTCAATACCTGCTAGCAATCTTAATCAATGTCAATGGAGATATCATCTCCATCACCATCGTCAGTAGAGGTATCATCTCCTTCACCATCATCAATAAAGGTATCATCTTCCTCATGTTCTTGGGTTTGATGAGGAAGAACAATATTTTCATCGAGAACCACTCCTTCGATATCAGGTCTATTCCAAGTGATAACACCATCATTTGTGTCTACCATATCTGTTGATTCTATGTGCAAACCGAGCTCAATTTCTTGGCAAGGATCCACTTCCGACTCCATATCGTATAAGTCTCGAGGCTGTATCTTTATCGCGACATGCCAATTGGAATCGATGGTGTCTTGGATGTAAAAAACTTGTTGTGCCTGATTTGCAAGAATAAATGGTTCATTAGTATTTAAGGTCCGTGTGAAGTTCACACATGTGAAACCATACTTATCTTGCTTGATTCCCCTACCACCACTGCTCATTACATCCCACCAATCACATTTGAATAACACGATCCGATTCCCACCGATATATTGTAACTCCACAACATCGTTTAAGACGCCATAATAGCCAACATTGCCGGTCATCGGGCTTGAGTCTCTTGCGCTTGCAAAGCTCGATGTCTCTGCAGTTAAGAAAACTCCACTATTTTGAGTTTTCCTTTGTCTCTCGCGATCTTTTGTGTGAAAGCGAAAGCCATTTACGATGTACCCCTTAAAGCACCTCACTGCTCGAAGTGGAGGCATAGCTAATACTTGCAGTTGTGAATTTACATGCTCACCATCTACTTGCATCTGTGAAACCTATTTGGATTGGACAAAGAAATTAATACATCTCCATCACATTATTCACAACTATGACTACACTTAATAGGAAAAATGCATATTATATACAACACTTACATGGCGTTCGAACCATTTACCAAATTCCCTAATATGAGTGCGGTCCACATCCCTAACACTTATACGACCACCATGAGCATCCTTAATCATCTGCTTATGTGTCCTGCGTCATATGTATTTTTATCATAATCCAAATGGGAGGAAAATGTTAAGTTTACTATATATATATATCGTATCACTAGATTTGGAACTAGCAATCATACCGAACAAATGGAGCGACTTCATCACAGTTGTTCAACACATATAGATGAGCCTGCTCCCACTCATCTATACTTAGCGTGCGCAAGGTTGCCTTCCCTAAGGCACGACCGGTCCCTGCGAAAATGGAAAACTTTTCATGTGATTTAGCATCACCACCATCGTAATTCCGAACCGGTCGGTTGAACCTTGTCTCAACCTCATGCAAGTATCTGGAGCAAAATGTCGAACATTCTTCTAAAAGGTAACCTTCTGCTATTGAACCCTCCGGGCGACTTCTATTACGTACATATGACTTCAGCGTGTGCAGGTACCTATGAGAATACAATTGTTGATGTTAATGCCAATACAACTTGAAATGACAAGTTGCTATTATATATATACTGACCTCTCGATTGGATACATCCACCGGTACTGCACTGGTCCGGCAAACTTGGCCTCATCAGCTAGATGAATAGGCAAATGGACCATAATATCAAAAAATGACGGTGGAAAGATCATTTCCAATTTACACAATGTTAGACCAATCTGGGTTTGAAGTTGCTCCAACTCTGAGACCTTCAAAACTTTCGAACACAACTGCCTAAAGAAAGCAGACAATTGAATCAAAACCGAACACACATCCTTGGGTAAGAGTCCACGTATTGCAAGCGGAAGTAGTTGTTGCATAAGAACATGACAATCGTGACTCTTCAGCCCGGAGATCTTGCATTGTTTGACCTGAACACATCGTGCAATGTTCGACGAATAATTATCCGGAACCTTCACCTCCTTCAAAAATTGGCACAACTTTCTTTTCTCATTTAAAGACATTGAGTAGCATGCAGAGGGTAATACCAACCGATTTCCTTCTTGTTTTGGGTGGAGATGTTCCCTTATGCCCATTAACTTTAGGTCAAGACGAGCTTTTAAAGTGTCTTTTGTTTTCTCCTCCATGTTCAAAAGTGTCCCTAGCACGCTATCACACACATTTTTCTCGATGTGCATAACATCCAGATTGTGCCGCAATATTAGATCTTTCCAGTAAGGCAATTGGAAGAAAATACTCTTCTTTTTCCAATTCTTTGGCAATTTGCACTCATCCCTTTTTCTCTTCCTCCCCATCTTATCCTTATCCACCTTACCAAATGTGATTTGCTCGTAGTCACACAATTGATCAAGTACATCATCACCAGATAATGCATTTGGCACACTTCTCAATTCCTTGAATCCATTAAAAGATCTCTTATTGTGTCGGAGCTTATGATCAAGTGGTAGAAATCGACGATGTCCCAAGTAACACCACTTACGTCCATTCTTCAATCTTACCGAACAGGTGTCCTTGTTGCAAGAGGGACATGCTTTTTCCCCTTTAGTGCTCCATCCTGATAAGTTAGCATATGCGGGAAAATCACTGATAGTCCATAAGACTGCTGCATGCATCTGAAAATTCTGTTTTGAAGAGGCATCGTATGTCTCAACACCATCTGTCCACAATTCCTTCAACTCCTCTATCAACGGTTGCATGTAAACATCGATGTCGTTCCCAGGAGACTTAGGGCCAGGAATAAGCAATGACAACATGAAAAATGATTGCTTCATACACATCCATGGCGGCAAGTTGTATGGAATGAGAATGACTGGCCATGTACTGTGAGCAATACTCATGGTATTAAAAGGATTGAAACCATCGCTCGCTAACCCAAGTCTAACATTTCGAGGCTCTGAACCGAACATCGGGAATTCATCGTCTAAAGTTGACCATGCCTCAGAGTCTGCAGGATGCCTCAACACCTCGTCCTTTATGCGGCCCTGATCATGCCATCTCATGTACTCGGCTGTTTTTGAAGACATAAATAACCTCTGAAGCCTCGGTTTCAATGGAAAATAACGCAGAATCTTTGCAGCTATCTTCTTATCCTTTGTAGACGAAGTTACAGCCTGGTTAGTAGAGTGACATGTCATCGATTTCCACCTAGACTCACCACATACAGTACATTCATTCATATTCTCATATTCCTTCAAGTACAACATACAGTCATTCGGGCAAGCATCTATTTTTATATAGTGGAGGCCAAGATCCTGAAGTATCTTTTTTGATTCATAGTGGTTCTTAGGCAACATTTCACCAACGGGAAGTGCCTCTTTTAATAACTCAAGTAGCATGTCAAATGATTTGTTACTCCAACCGTTAAGGCACTTCAAGTGAAATAACCGTACAAGGAAAAAAAGCTTTGAGAATTTAGTGCAACCCGGGTATAGTTCATTCTCGGCATCCTTCAAAAGTTTGTAAAATTTTTGTGCTTCCATGTTGGGCTCATCCGGAATGCTTTCTTCCGGTGATTCATTATCTTCCCCACCATCTAAGTTTGGTCTACCGAATGCATCCTGTAACATTTCATACATATCATCGCCCTCATCAGACTCAACACTAATATATTCACCTCCAAATATATCCTCCCCATGGCTCGTCCAATTGATGTATCTCTGCATTATCCCATTCCATAATAAGTCACCATGCACATCTTCTCTATTCTTGTAGTACTTGTTACAACATTTAATGCATGGACACGGGATCTTGTCATCATTCGTTGCATGGTCAAATGCAAAATTTAGGAATTCTATAACACCATTTAGATACTCAGGGCTCGATCTTGACTTATGCATCCAACTTTTATCCATCGTAATATTCGGTTCAAGCCGTCACCTACCAACCAAAAACACATGATCAGACAAGGCATGTGATGTGAGTTTCGAGTATGATTTTACATTCACACCACAACCATGATATTTTACGAAAATTTGATAAACAGATAATTAAATTCTTTAATATTTGAAACTCTTTAAGACCTTTAGGAATTTGTTTGATAAATTTATAGTACATAAATTTGAGAGAGACATGAAAAAACATATTTTATGTTGGACTACTGCCTACACGGATGCCTCAGCCCAATAAGGAAAATTGCAATTTCGTTGAGATATGGTAAGTGTAAAATTAGAGTAACTAAGTGTAAAATTCAGCAACCCTAGTGTAATAGAATGGAGATATGGCAATGGTTCTGAATCTTACTGAGGTAAAACCAAGATGCTAACACATCAGAGCCTTGTTTAGGATATCCCATGAAGATGTTTCTAAAAGGATCTGCCCAAATCAGGGTCATTTCATAAGGTGGGCCAATAATATACTCTAGGCTGAAGGTCTAAGTTGCTGCACACATTTTGTGGACCAAACATGCTTGTTGGATAAAAATTGTTTGTCATTTGTAACTGCCCGTTTTTCAACCATGTGCACCAGATCAACAGAAGCAGTTGATTTTGTGCTAGGATATGGTCTCCATAGGCCCTACCTAATGAATAGCCGTAATTTGTCTCTATCCGCTACTCCACACACTGCGAGATCTACTCCAATCACCTTGACATAAATAGAATTTTCACTTCCCAACACAATCCAATCAAGAAAACAAGTAAAAGAAAGATTAGGTTTCCGCCATGACTGGTTGCATTTGGAAAGATTCCATACATTGGTGATACTAATGATACCAGTAGACATCTAATCAAGAACAAGAAAGATAGTTGCCTGAAGATTCTAGTAGCATAATAGTGTAAAACAAAGTAATGCAAATTGATGCAAGTGAGTAGTTTTGCAAATTGATGCAAATTGATGCAAGTGCTCCATTTGATTCCACTTTACACACAAAAAGAGAGAGAACCTACAAAGCAATGCAGATTATATCACTATCTCCAAGCTCTATTTGGTATATACAAGGCATATATAAGTGAAAAGAAGAACTATCTACAACAATCAGAGAACAAAAGTAATTAGAAAATTGCAACGTACCCAAAAGACTGAAACCTCGGGTTTGAGTAGGAGTGAAGAGAATGAATTTAAATTGTTTTCAAAGCCAACCCAGATGAATTTCACTTCTGGAATCCCTCACGCAGCGAAAACTGTAGAACTAGAACTGCCTAAGGATGACTTATTGCCTTACCCTGTAGATTGAAAAGAACTGCTAATTAAATAACTAGTGGTCATATTATGAATTGGAACATGTGTTAAAACTAAAAACAAAACATGAAAAATGAAACATGTCTACAATACATAGTTCGTATTATGAATTGGAACATGTACAAAAAATGAGAGGACTCAAACACAAAAAAAAAAAAAAAAAAAAAAAAAAAAAAAAAAAAAAAAATCTATAAACACACGAATCATATTAAGAATCAGCAACCAAGGATCTATGATATGTTGGGAATGATTTGGGAAGCCTGGATATTTTAAGCTCAACAGCAAAAAACTGTTTGATTTTGAGAACCATGTGCAAAATCAGTACAAAAATAATAAAATTCTACTCCTATACACAATGCTAAAAAGCATCAAATAAACCACGTTTTCACTACTTAATGAGATGAAGCACAAATTGACACAACCTGATGGGAAGAGAAGAAAGCCCCGAATCAAGAAACTAAGAACCCAAGACCAAAAGCCAAAGCCGAGGGAGAGGAGTTCTAAAATAGTTAGATTTGTGCTCTATGGTATTTGGACCTGCACCCAATTATGGAACCTAACCCTGGACCAGCCTATCAGGCCTATGTAACTCCATTGAAATTTAACTCTAGTTTAGGTTTTAGATACATACCAGTGGACCCGAATACTCAAATGACATACATATTATATTTAAATATTTCCATTATGGTTTTTCATGTGGGAATTTAAATGCACATTTAGGGTAAACAAATTATGGCATACAATCAGGTCCTAAAGTGGTTTATACAAGCTAAGAGTAGATATACATACACATCTCATACCATGAAACCATTTCATACAAGTATGTAAACCTTGATTCAGGTCTTGTCTGGGGTCAATTAAAAGTACCCAACCCACTTCATCCCTGTCCAAACTCGAATTTTTTAAATCAGATTTTTCAGGTAATTGAAAATCTGTTTACAATTTATTAAGTTGCAGCGCATTTCTGTATTTTCCAGTAAATAATGTTGAATTAGCGCATGGGTTAAAACATGTAGACAGTACATCAATGCTTCAACTGTAGGACCCATGATGCCAACAAGTGGCCAGAACAATCAGAAGCTCTACATTCATGATGAACAAAATCTTCCAAAAAAGCCACACATGTAAATTACCCAAGTGCTGCCAAGCACCTATATTTTCTTTCCATACATCCATGATGTTGGCACAGGCCAAAGAATGCAATGAAAGATCAGGCTGTTATTTTCTCTTAAACTATTGATATATATACTTTGCTGCTACAAAAAGAACGAAAAAAAATAACCCCCACTTTCCAAAAAATTGTTACCAGACATTTCAAATTGTAGTAGACAGTAATTACATGCACTACAATGTTTCTGTCTCGTCAACAGCCAGCAGCTTTCAAGAATTTGTCGTATGGGCTTGAAGGTGGTAGCCTAAAAGATGTGTCATACTCACCAATGGAACTGTAGGCTCCAACTAGATCTGATTTGGCTGATTTTGAATCTAGCTTTGAGAAAATCTGATGTTTTCTGTAAGGCGTCATAAGAAAGCAGATTAAAAAAAAAAAAAAAAAAAAAAAAAAAACAGAGAACTGAGCTAACCAGATAATTATTTTTGCATATGAATGAAGACCCAGGGCAGACCTAGTAGTACATTGGTATTTCAACTAGATATTCATCAAATACTTGTATGATACTACTAAAATGCCTCTTTGTCATATTATGTCTGTTTAATTTGAACATACAACATATTACTTTGTTTTGCTCTAAGATAAGGGCTATTGAAGAAGAATCATTGCATTGATTAAAAAAAGAAGAGGAAAACTATGACAAATCAAACATGCTACCAAGTAAAAAATAAATAGAAAAATAAAAAAAAATAAACCTTCTTTATGTTAAAAATGGGATGGCTGTATCTGTTGTATCCATGTCCTGACATGGAAAATGGGATAATATTATATTCCTTTCTCCTGTAGTGAAGGGAGGGGAAGATTGACCAATAGTCGCACCTCAATAGCCAATGTCTCAAGATAGCACAATTATGACCAAGAAGACAGCACCACTGGTCTTCCAATACCAAATTAAAAAAAAAAAAAAAAAAAACCCTCAAATGATCACTTCAACATCATTTATTCATTGATTGCTTTCTAATAGAGGATACATGAATGTATAAAATCCAGCAGATATCCCCTGGCTTGCAATCCAAGCTTATTACATACATATCTCACAGATTCTCCTGCTAAGTTTAGGAATTGACACCTAATTATATGAATATTCATTTAAATGCTACTAAACTTTCTAAACAAAACAAGATTCCAAAATTATTTGTCTTTTTTTTTTTCTTTTTGCTTTTTGGAATGATAACTTACATTAAATAAGCCTAACAGTACAAGAGATATATATTGACAAGATTACATCATGACAAAAACACAAACCACCCAGAACCACTTGATTTAAGCACATCAAAGCATCAAAAAGAAAACAAATGTAAACATATGAAAAGGCCACCTCTCCATTTATACAAAAGATAAAAAAGATCTATTAAGATGCCTCAGAAATGAGGCAGGACAAAGACCCAAAAGGCAATAGAAAAATCTCAGTCTCTCGTATAAACTTCCATGTGAGATGATTTCCCTACTAAACACTCGAGATTCCTCCTTCAAAATTGTTCAAATGGTGGCCACAAATGAGATCATCCACGTATCCCTTCCCCTAGATGAACCACAACCAACTTCCAAGATACCAAAACTAATGAAATACTAACAAGGTAAATCAAAATAAACCTTAATCTATCGTGACTCTTTTCCTCGTAGATGTATACGTCGTCCTACATCTAAGCACACACAAAGTTGGATGGTTCCCCCTTCACTTAAAGTGACTCTCTAGCATATTTAAAATTCAAAAATAAGTGAATGGGCCCCATATGACAATTAGAGCTATAAAGGACCATGGTTCTCCACTTCCATGAATGGAATTTTTGGGTTAGATCTAGCCCACTATCTGAAGCCCGTTTTGTGGCAGCCCTTCTTAGCCTCACTCTTTCATTCTCTTAATATGGTTGTCTCTCCTACTTGCATGATTTTCCGAAGATCTCGGCCAACAACTAAATAAAGCTTTCCTAGTGGAGAGTTTTCCAAAAATTTGGGTGATAATTTGTCTCAGATTCCTGGTCTGACCTTCTATCTTTCAACGAACAAAGGATTGAGAGTCCCACTTTCCTAAGAAGAAGAATTGCAAGGGTGGCATGATTCTTGCCACAATTAGTACTTTGTTTCCATTAGTAATTAACCCTCCCCCGACTACTTTAAAAAGGAAACCCAACCCCTTCGGACAAGGTACTTAGTTTTCATAGTTAGAGCAACGGACAAAAAGGAATCGCATACAAACACTGATTAATTTAAGCAGACATTAAAATAAAATTTTCAGAAGTACAAAAACTCCAGCAGCTAGTATACTTTTCCACCACTTCTCCCAATCCCCAAATTAGAACCCAAATGGGATAATATTATATTCCAATCAAGACAGAGCTGATCCTAACCAGAAGATCCTCCAATCAAGACAGAGCTGCAGCAAAAACACAAAACTAGACTGGGAACAGAAACCACTGCAGACAGCCAACCCCCAGGCAAACGCAGGACTAAACTCAAATCAAATCAAAACCCAGAACATCAAACCAACCTCCGATACAAAGGAACCCCCAAAATCCCTCTTCACCTTCAATCTAAACAGAACATTACAGTACAAAGGAAATAATAGAACATCAAGTGAACAAGAAGCATCAATAGGGGAAATGCCAGAATATGAAAACATATTCTGAAAATTGCTAAAAGGGGGAAATCAAAACATGTAATCTGAGAAGAAAAAACCCATACCTTATACTTGAGTTTTCAAGGCGTTTCTTTTCCCCTTCCTCTCTCCTTTTTTCTTCCTCTTTTCCTCCTCTTCTTCGTTCCCTTCCTTTGTCTTATGTTGCCTAGAAACCGAGAAAGAGTCAAGAGAGTTCGAGGGTTTTCGATGAAAGGGCTTTCGATGATTTGAGTGTTTTTGAATGGAGGGTTTTCGATGATGGGATGGACGATGGTTCGAAAGAAGAGTGTAAGGGTTGGAGATATGGGGGTTTTCGAATGGAGAGGGTGAGAGAAGAGGTGGATCGTCTGAGAAAGAGAGTGCCAGAGAGATGAAGGATGTCGAGAAATGGAGGGCGCAGGGGAGGGAGAGATGGTGAGAGAGTGAGAGAGATGGACAGTTGCTGACCTGCGTAGGGGAGGGAGAGTGAGAGAGTGAGATAGAATGAGAGAATGAGAGGGATATTAGAGTGAAAGTTGGGAAACTTTTACCCTCAGGGCCACTTATGACCGCCGCTACAAATACGTTTTAGCGGCGCCCAATACATGACTGTCGCTACAAAGACGTTTTACCCTCAAATAGATTTGCCGCCGCTATATAGTTGACGGTAAAAACAAAAATATTCCTGCGAAATTTTGGCGCCATCGGACAAATGTTTTTACCGACGGGCATAGAGAAGGCCGCCGGTATAAGTAACTTAAAAATTGAGTTACAGCGGGGGTCAGATTTGGCCGCCGCTAAAAGTGTCTTATAGCGTCACTTTCGGACGGCCGCCGCTATAAGTCCGCCGCTAAAAATGTATTTTCTTATAGTGTGGGTTTTTGTGAGTATCGACTTGACATCGCTTTTCCGATTTTTGTTTTTAGACACGAGGGTCATAAATTTTGACCTAAAACCATTTTTGGCGGTAAAAGGCAGGGCGGACTAGGGTGGAAATTCCTAAGTCATAATTTTTGTTTCAAACCAAGAATTTTGGGTTCAAGGATCGAAAATTTTGGTTAAGTTTGGGAAGAGGCTCCTAAACTTGGATTTTTGGATTTTGATTTTCTTTTGAACAATGAAACGATGAAAGTAAGCATTGTTTTGAAAGTTCAACATAAAGGTGAAAATTCCAAAAGAAGTGGGTTTGGCGAGCAAGTACCTAGAAATAGGCTTTGGCCTTGCAGGCGTTGCTCTGACCCAGTGGAGGAAGTCTTCAAGGGTAGTACCGCTTCAAGAACTTGCCGTTGATGGGCAGCATACATCTGTCACCTTCCATGTTTAGAAGTGCGTATGCGCCATTGGAGAAGACTTGGTCGATGACGAAGGGTCCCTCCCATTTTGGTTCAAATTTGCCTTTGGATTTGTGAGCGAAAACCATCGGCCTTTTTACCGCAAGAACCAAGTCACCCTTTTTGTGGGCGTGTTACCTGACCTTTTTGTCGAAAGATCCAGCCATGCGTGCTTGGTAGAGCTCAATGCTTTGGAGTGCCTCGAGCCGTCTCTCATCGAGATTGTCCAGCTATTGGAGTCTTAATTTGATATTGCTTTCTTGCGTCATGTCATTTTGTAGAGATACCCTTAAGGAAGGAATTTGTACCTCTAAAGGGACAACAGCTTCGCATCCATAGACCAAGGAGAATGGCGTGCTATGGGTCGGTCCTCGAACGGTGGTTCGGTAGGCCCACAAAGCTTCGGATAGTTTGTCGCCCCAGTCCCTTTTGTGGCTAGAGATCATTTTCTTGAGAAATTTTGCAGAGTGTCTTGTTGAAGGCCTCTGCCAGTCCATTTGCCGCCGGATTGTACGGAGTTGAAGGAGAACTTTGGATTTTGTATTTGTCGCAGAACCTGTAGAATCTGTGATCACGGAATTGTGGTCCGTTATCATGGACGAATCTTTTAGGTATGCCGAAGCGACAAATGATGATGGTGCGCAAGAACTGAAGGACTGATGAGGTCTTCATTTCATTGAGCGCAAAAGCTTCTGACCACTTGGAGAAATAATCTGTAGCAGCGAAGATGAAGCGATGACCTTTGCTTGACGGAGGGGAGACAGGACCTACGATGTCCATACCCCAGGCTTCGAAAGGCCATGAAATTGCTGTAGGATGTAGCCATTCTGGAGGCATGTGGACATAGTCTCCATGAACTTGGCATTGTTGGCAGCGTTTAGCAAATTGCATTGCGTCAGCTACTATGGTAGGCCAATAATAACCTAACCTTTTTATCTGATCGTAGGGCTTTGGACCAGCCTGATGAGCTCCACAAAGACCAGCATGCACCTCTTTGAGAGTTTCTTTAGCTTCTTGTTGTGATAAGCAGCGTAGAAGTACTCCATTGTAGGATTTTCTGTAGAGCATCTTTGAAGGAATGTCCAGATGAAAGTTTGGGGTTCGTCTTTGAACACTTACCCGTTCTTTTGGATCTTCAGGCAGGATTCCGAACATAATATAATCAATGAACGGATCCCTCCAGTCGTCGATCGGAGGTCTGAGGATGGAGATCCAACTTCCAACCAGTTGGTGGCACTCAGCAACTGCTTGGTGTGTATTGAGGGGAGGGAGAATCCTTCTCTCACACACTGTAACTTGCATGTGTTCTCCTTCTTGGGCCGCCATAGAGGCGGCGAGTCCAGCCAGGGCATCTGCACGGATGTTTTCGCCTCTACGAATGTGGGTGATATGACAGATGTCAAATTTTTGCCGAAGTGATTGTGCCTTGTTGTAGTAAGGCAACAGATCAGGCTTCCTGATTTCAAATTTCTGATTCATCTGGTTGACGATCAGTTGAGAATCTCCGAAGGCTTCTAGCACTGTAATGCCGGATTCGAGGGCGAGTTCCAATCCTACAATCAGGGCTTGGTACTCAGCTGCATTGTTTGAACATGGTTCCAGTAGCGAGAAGGCGTGTGGAATCATGTATTTGTCGGGACTAACAAAAAGGATGCCAATCCCTGATATTTGATTTCCTTTTTCACTTGTCCTGGTTGCACCGTCGAAGTACATATCCCAGGAAGTATTTGATAAGGAAGCCTCCACGTTGTAGACTGACTCGTCTGGGAGATCATCCCTGAGTGGAGAATCTTCAGGCAACGGATGCTCTGCAAGAAAGTCTGCCAGAGCTTGACCTTTGATTGCTTTTTGTGGTACATACCTAATATCAAATTGTGACAGGAGGATAGACCATTTTGCCAGTCGGGCATTGAGGGAACTTGCTTTTGTGACAAGGACCTTCAGGAGATTGATCTTCGAGATCAGGTATACTGTGTTGGACAACAGATAGTGACGTAGCTTTTGTACAGCAAACATCACTGCAAGACATTCTTTTTCGACTGGAGAGTAGCGATGCTCTGCACCTACCAGCATGCGGCTGAGATAGTATAGAGCAGCTTCTTTTCCCTCATGATTTCCTTGTGCAAGTAGAGCTCCCAAAGAGTGGTCGAGGGCTCTTGTGTACATGATAAATGGTTTTCCAGTTGTGGGGGCAGCCAGTACTGGAGGTTTGGTCAGGTATGACTTGATGTCTTGGAACGCAGTTTCGCATTCAGCATCCCAGACAAAGTCCACGCCCTTTTTCTTTAGGCGGGAGAATGGACGACATTTCCCTGACAGGTTGGAGATGAACCGTCGAATGTATGCCAATCTTCCTTGAAGCCCTTTTAACTGTCTCAGGGTTTTTGGGGATGGCATTTCTAGGATAGCCTTGACTTTGATAGGGTCAAGCTCTATTCCCGCTTTCCGAACTACGAATCCGAGGAACTTACCTGATGATACACCGAAGAAGCATTTTAGGGGATTCATTCGCAGTTTGTGCCTGCGTAGTCGGAGGAAGACTTCTCGAAGATTTTTGAGATGGTCTTCTTTCTTTTTGCTTTTGACGGCGAGGTCATCAACGTAGCATTCGACCATCTTATGCTGCATATCTTGGAATATCTTCATCATAGCCCTCTGATATGTCGCACCAGCGTTTTTCAGACCAAATAGCATTACAGTGTAACAATACGCGTCAAATGGGGTCCGAAATGATGTGTGTCTTTCATCTTCAGGATGCATTTTTATCTGATTGTACCCAAAGAAACCATCCATGAATGTCATCCGCTCGAATCCACAGGTGTTGTCGATCATCACCTCCGGTATGGGGAGCGGAAATTCATCTTTAGGACATGCATTGTTTAGGTCTCTATAATCAATACAGACCCTAATCTGCCCATTTTTCTTTGTCACTGGGACGATGTTGGCCAACCATTCAGGATGCTGTTCCTCGCGGATGAAGCCAATGTTTTTGAGTTTCTGAACTTCTTGTTCAATTTTGTCCATTATGTCAGGACGAAATCTTCTTTGGCCTTGTTTGACAGGCTTGATATCTTTTTGTAGATTGAGTTTGTGGACTGCTATTTTGGGGTCTAAACCAGGCATTTCAGCGTAAGACCATGCAAAACAATCAACAAACTCACGAAGAAAAGCGATATACTCGGGTAACTCATCATCCTTTATATTCTTGCTTATGAATACAGGATGTGGGCTATCTGGCGTTCCCAAGTCTATCTTTTGAACATAATCTTCTGTTGGAAGACTTGAAGGTGGTTCCTCCATAATATTTTCGGAGGCTTCCAACTCAACAAGACCTTCCGGAGTTTCAAAGGTATTCTCAGACCAAGGCTGTGCTTCTGACCATGGGTCTTCTTGATCGGCACTCTTCTCAAGACTCGCTATGAGATGGTCCCAATCACCTGTTGAAACTGGATCGAAGTATGGCACTTCTTTTGGAGATGATGGTTTTTCTGGACCAGAAGACTGTGCATCTGTATCATCGGACAATTCCTCTTCATCATCGGAGAAATCGTACCAATTGGAGGAGCTTCCTGGATCCTTGACGGGTAACTCTTCGAAGAGATATCCAGGGAGATCAATATCTTCACAGACACGAGATGTTGAGGCTTCGTCGGCCAGACGACTTTGTAGCCTTTGGGTCAACTGTCTCATGGGAGTATCAGGGTCGTAGCCCAGTCCGTATGAAGACTTTCCTATATGACGATAGAGTTTCCAATCCTCCTGCTAGCCTTTTGTCAGGGTGGGCTCCAATGGTACGAGAATACCGCGGCCACCTCCCAAGCTGATTGGATTTCGAGCGTCATAGCCCATTTTCTTCATGATAGCTTGCGCCATTGGACTATACAAGGATAGTTGTGGCATACCTTCGTTTTGGAAAGGCTCAAGCGAAGAGTTTGATGAAGAAGCCGCCGACATGTGGAAAAAGATCGGCTTTTCTTCTGGTGATGTTGTCGGAACAACGAAGGAAGCTGATGCTCGATCGTCTATGCCAGCAGGTGCCTCCAATGGAGTGAGAGCAGGTTGAGCTTGCTGAGTATCAGCTTGGCTTAACGACGTGTCGTCTTCTGTCTCTGAATTCGGATCTGAGTCTTGCATAATAGACACAAAGGAGATGACAAACTTGCCCCCAGGCTTTTGTTTGGTCTTTTTTGCCTTGGTAGTGATCACCAGCGGCTTTGGAGACTTGAGGGAAACAAGAAAAGGAGATTGGTTGATCTCCTTGGTTTTGCCGGATGGTTGATTTTCTTCCAGTGATTGCTGAAGAGCCTTGCCTTTATCTTTCTGGAGACTCTCGGCAAAGGATGCTATTTCTTTCTCTTTTTCTTCGTTTTCATCTTTGTACATCTGCGAGTCTGCAAAATGGACTTCTTTGCCTTTGAAAGGCTTTTTGTCCGCAAATACCCGATGTACCAAGCCGTCGTCGCTAACAAACTTGATGCACTGATGAAGAGTTGAAGGAACAACACCACTCTCGTGTATCCAGGGGCGTCCGAGAAGGATGTTGTAGCATGAGGGGGTCTTTATTGCATATACAGTGACTTCAGAGATAAGATCACCGATTTGCAACTTGAACCTAATCTTGCCGATAGGCCTCTGAGCGCTTCCATCGTATCCAAAGATAGACACGGATGTGTGACTCAGCTTGCTAGGCGGGATGCCCAGCTCTTCGAGTGCCGAAGTAGAGATGAGGTTGAGGGCAGAACCCGGATCAATCTGTACTCTGTGTATTGGCATCTCTTTGATGTACCCTGTAAAGTATAAGGGCCGGTTGTGCTTTGTTTCGCCTAGTAGGAGGTCTTCCTTAGTGAAAGCGATAGTTGCACTTGTTGCTTTTTGAACTGAGAGGCAATCATTGCAAGATCCCTCAGTCTTCTTCTTTTCTCCTTTTGAGGAGGTATTTGATTTTTTAACCCTATAGTCCATTTCAATTTGTAGGACTTGTGGGGCATGCTTGTCGACATCCACATTCAGTCTTTGCAGTTCTGAAATGAGACTATCACGAGTTTGGGGAGACATTCGTAATAAGTCTAGGATGTGCAGACGTGCAGGTATGTGTCTAAAGTGCTCAATCAAGTCGTACTTGAAAGCCTCCTTAGGGCCTGCATTCTCATTATTGTTGCCACTTGGGGCGTTTACATTCTGTCCCGAAGGATTTACATAAGAAGAAGAAGTTAGATTGTAGTTTTTGTGGTAATCCCGGCCAGAGCGGGTACCTTTACTAACTTCGAGAGCTTCTGGAGACGGTTCTTCATTCGGAAGTCCCCCCTTGGGATTGAGGGGCTGATCCTTTTCATTTGCTGAAGATGCTTCTGTGTCGACATTACCATCCTCAGTGATTGCATTGCATGGAGCATTTTCCGGGACCAAGTCCTGAACAACGCCCAGCAATTTGTCTTCTTTGTTTACAATTTCATCGGTCCAGACATCACCCATGAAGTTGGGCATCTGGGACCAGTTGACTGGGTAGACTTCATCGGTAGGGATGTCTTCAAGGTAGTCAGCCAGAAGAGGTCTGTACCCTGATGTGACAGTCTCAGAAGACGAAGGTTGAGAAGATGCCATCTCCGAGGTAGTAATATCAGAGGATATACTACCTGATGAAGCTCCAGAGGCGCTGTCGTCTCGAACTATCGCATTGCAAGCAATAGGAAACGTCTCCGGAACGGATTGTTGGGAGTCAGATTCATCCTCTGATGTAAGGGGATCATCCACCCAGCAGTTTTCTTCATTTTCAGGAGTTACTGGAGGGGACTCCTGTAGATTTTCCGGGACCACCGGTTCTGGATTGCGATGAAGCTGATTGATGTGATCTTGTCCTTGCTCTATGGCAAGACGCTGCAAGATCCTTGCATATTCTTCGAGATCAGGCATAGGAGCCAGATCTTCTTCTTCATCTACTCCTTGTAGTTCCTCCTGATCGGGTTCTACCGGAGCATTGACAGGTGCTGTGTCAACAGCATTTTCTTGAACAACCTCTTGGTCTCCTTCATCATCAGACCAAGATCCTTGTGGTTGTAAAGGGTTATACCAGATCACCGGCATGAGGTGGGATTCGGGGATCCGTTCCTCGTCGGAGAGATATTCTCCTGTTTCGAGGGATTCCTCCCATTCATCGGTGTCACTGGCGGTGTCACTGGACTCGTACCCATCCATGGGGAATCCAACTACTGAATTGCAAGAGTATGATGCCCCCTGCATGTCTTCAGTCTTGAGTAGTAATGGCATGAAATCACGAAGGGTGAATTTCCTTGCCGGCCTCGAAGTCTCGGAAGGAGACTTTTCTGCTGCCCCCAGTGAAGGGGTAGGGGAAGTTTCCGTCTTTTCAGGAACTTCTTGTTTTGGTTGAGCTTTCTCCTGCTGTTTAAGCTTGCGGAGTTGTGTCCTGGCTTGCCTTCGCTGTCGAGCGGTCGGCTTTGTTTTGACGATCTCCCAGTTTTCATCTTCCAAGAGATCGGGATGTACCCATATGGGCTGTCCTTCTGGTGTTGGGCACGGGACTAGCTCTTGGGATGTTTGAGCCATTTTTATCACCTTGAAGGAAGTAGTGACCTTCTTCTTTTGTGTTTGTCCTTACGACACCATGTTGACGGAGGCAGACCCATAGTTTTTGTCAAAGGTGATGACTCCGTTCTTCCACATCTCGTTGATCTTTTCTCTCACAGCGAAGCATTGGTTGAGAGGATGTGAGATCATCTGGTGGTATGGACAGTACCGGGGATCGTTGGTTTTGCCAACATCTCCTAGTCTTTTGGGTTCAGGCAGGGTGAGCTTCCCGTTTGCCAGGAGAGCCTCGAAGATTTCTTCGACATCTTCATCGAACGGGTATTTCTTTTCTACTCGTTCTTTGAAGGCATCAGAGAGTTCAGGTCTCTTACCTGCACCTTTGTTTTTAGCTTTCTTTGGTGGCTGCGGAGCTGACTTGGTTTGCACATTGAGAACCTCCTTTTTCTTTTGCTTCGAGGTTGCAATGGCGGTCGGCTCCTTCTTTGATGATTTCTGACTGCTGAGGTCTTTGATCACCGTCTCAGCCTCCATAGATGCTTCTAGGAGTTCTCCCAGATTCTTTGATTTGTTGCCGATAATCATGGAGCGTATTTTTGCTCTCATGTTGTTACGGCAGATGTCGACCAGCGACGCTTGTGGCAGTACGTCTGAGCATTTGTACGCCATTGCCTTCCACTTGTGAATGTAGTCTTATGTCGACTCATTCTCTCCCTGTTTTAGGCTGCAGAGTTGAGCCATAGTCACAGGATGATCCTCACCTTTGAAGTGAGTTAGGAAGCGTGTCTCCATCATGGCCCAGTTTTGGATAGAGTCCTCCTGAAGAGTGGAGTACCAATCAAAGGCTGTACCTTTTAGGGTACTTGCGAAGAGACGGATCTTGAGGGCGTCTTGATCCGCGATGGCTCCCGTCAGGATCTTGAAATGGATGACATGTTGTCTAGCCGAGCCCTTCCCCGTATATGTTTGGAGAGTGGGCTGTTTGAATTTGGTAGGAAACGGTACCAAGTCCATCCATAAGGGATATGGCGGCTTGATTCCGTGTTCCTTTAGTGAATCCTCTTCCTTTGCTTTGGCGAGGATATCGTCAACGTCCTTTTTGGTAAGGGCGCGTGACTCATTTACCTCCTCTTCGTGGTGACTTGGAGGAGCTTCATTATTCAGTGGACGTTGGAGGGTAAGAAGTAAGTTCTCCATGAGAGCTTCTATTCTCTGCTGTCCCTGCTCCAGCTGCTGGATGCGTGCGGCTACGTCATCTTGCAGCGGAGGCTGTTCAGCATTTGTGACTAAGACGTTCATCTTTCGAGAGTCGAATGAGGATATCGTCTTGGTGACTGAGCTGGAGCTCATTCTTTTGGATGAAGAGCTCGAAGAGTGATTGCTCTGGTGTCCTTGACTTGAAGGAGTGGGAGAATCTTCTCTATGTCTTTGCGCTCGGGAGACGCTGCGAGTCACAGGTCGCTTGACATGGAGTTTTGTTGCTGACTTCTGGCGCCTTCTGGTTTTGCCAACCATATGGACAGTAGCAACTTGGTTGGGTGCTTCTTTTTCGACCCATTTTTGAGAGACCTGGAGCGTGGAGTGCTGGGCTCTTTGCTTCTCTAGTCTCTTTTGCGGATAGGCCGCGCGGCGACGCATACGACGAGCGATTTGAGCTTCAGTTAGCTCGGGCTGTGCTCTAGCCACGAAGGAGGTGGTCCCTCGCGCGTAGCAGCCGAGCTTGTCTTCTTTGTAATTCGGCAAGGACAGGATCTGGACGCGGTCCTTAGCCTGTCGCAGCGAAGCTTTAAATCTGGCGAGCTCGGCCCCTGTTGAGATGAAGGGCCGAGTTGCGGGAATGCAGGCCTTGACAGGTTCTCGTTGAGGCCTGATAATGCACGATTTGATCTTGGGCTTATAGGAATAAGCCGGCTCGTGCTGGGTAGATTTTGTTTGGTGGAGGGCTGGTTTCTCCTCTTTCGTGTACGAGAGAGGGTAGAACCGGTTCTCCTTGAGCGGGGCCAGGTATGCTGGCCTTGCAGATCTTTGGGACCTTCTTTGTTTTGGAGAAGGTCTTGGAGACCAAGTCTTGAGGTAGACCTGGTTTCTTGCAGGCTGAGGTTTCGCGGGGTTGTCGCGGGCTTCAGTCTTCTTGGCGGTTGCCCTTGGTGTCACGGTAGTGATGCGCCCAGGGGCGGTTCTCTGCTTCTTGGCAGGAGTTGTTTCTTCTGAGGGAAGTGGGAAAGGTCCTAGCGACCCAAAGACGATGGACCGGGGAGAGGAGGTCGACCCGGTGTCCTGTGTGTTACCGAAGGAAGTGACACTTCGGCCGCTGGCGAGGCGCTTAGGAGCGCATTTGTTTTGCTTCTCTTGAAGCATCAGCTGGTACTTGTTCTCGTCGAAGGTGATTGTCAGCGAAGCTGCCATGTTAGTTTTTGAAAAACCTTTCTGAAACAAGACCGGATCCATTAGTAATCACAAGAATGTGGTGATCATAAATGGAAATAAACTATGGTTTTTTCTTTTCAATTTGCTCAAGGGGACAAGGCCCGGCCCAAACAAAATGAAGAAGGCAAAAAGCCATAGAGTATACAATTGTTGTAAACGCAAGTATGAAAGGCTCAGAGTGAGCGTTCCAGTGACTGTTAGAAGCAATTGTGAACCTTAATTTAGATTACCGAGGAGCGAGGCTCACTCGAGGTAAAATGATATAAGGTTGGGAGTACAAATGTGTCGGTCGCGAATACAGTAGACCCAAGAGGGCGTACTAGCACCGCTAGGCACAGATGTTGTAAATCGTATCCTTGAGATGGACACGAGATGGGATTTTTTGAAAGGTCAAGGTTGGGTTCATAAAGGAGAGCAAATGGCACTCCGATCCGAACACGTGCTCAACATTTCTGCGAGCACAGAGTCCGAAAAAGGAAATAACCAGAATTTCTCGAATCTGGACCTAACAATGACGGAAGTTTTTTTTTTTAGAAAAGTCAGGATCAGATTCATCAAAGAGAGCAAATGACGTTCCAACCCAAACACGTGCTCAACATTTCTGCGAGCACAGTAATCCGAGGAGGAAGAGGTCAAGATTTCTCGACTTTGAACCCAAACGTGACAGAAGTTTTTTTTTTGAAGATTTTTTTTTGAAAGTCAGTATCGGATTCATCAAAGAGAGCAAATGATGTTCCAGTTCAAACACGTGCTCAACATTTTTGCGAGCACAGAGTCTGAAAAGGAAGAGATCAAGATTTCTCAAATTTGAACCAAAAATCGACGAAATTTTTTTTTAGGGTTTGGGAGTACATCGAGTTCTCATGATTCATTCTTATGAAACCAATGTTGATAGATCAGCCCCTAGGTAAGGGTAGGATTACTTAATGAACCCGTTTGGAGGACCCTTACCTAGAACAGCCTAACTGTCTCCAAACTCTGGACAAGGCTTTTCTTGGATCAACCTCGATTAAAGAACGCAATCGGTAAAACTTTTGTGTTCTCAAATGCTTCCCCGTTTTTTTTTTTTTTTTGGTGGACTCATTAGAGAGAGCGAATGGTCCGTTCCCAATCTGAGCAGGGGCTCAAACAATTTCTGCGAGCCCTAAGTCAGAAAGGAAAAGAAAACCAAATTTTCTCAAATTTGAATCCAAAAGAGAGAAGATTTTTTTTTTTGAAAATCTGACAAGTTTGAAATCAGATTTTTTTTGATGGATTCATCAGCGAGAGCGAATGGTCCGTTCCCAGTCTGAACAGGGGCTCAAACAATTTCTGCGAGCCCTAAGTCAGAAAAGAAAAGAAAACCAAAATTTCTCAAATTTGGATCCAAAAGAAAGGAGATTTTTTTTTTGAAAATCTGACAAGTTTGAAATCAGATTTTTTTTCGAACTCATCAAAGAGAGCAAACGGTCCCTTTCCCAATCTGAAAACGTGCTCAAACATTTCTGCGGGCACTGAGTCCAAAAGGGAGGAGATCGAGATTTCTTAGATCTGAATTCAAAGAACAAGAGAAGATTTTTTTTTTCCGAGAAGGAGAAAGATTGGAAATAGACTTAAAGAAAGAAATTTCCAAAACAAAAAAATCCCATCTCATGTTTTTTTTTTTGCAAGATTCAACATTGGCCACCAACTAGAAAAGTGCCAAAGAATCTAAGTTCATGTTCTCAAATGAACGTGTCCCACCGGGTGTGCCAGCTTGATGGACCCGATTCTGCCCTCTCTCCCGCTGCCTCCGTCCCGGGTCTTTCGGGGTACGGCGGAGGGGAGGAGAAGAAAAGATAAGGGTATCAACATCTTTCTTTTCTTGTACGGGTATGCCAATTTCACTTTTCTACTCGGAATTTAGGAATGGTGATCCGAAGATCCACCTTCACAAGTAGAAAGGGGAAATGAAACTTTTTCTAGTTTCTATTGCACACATATTTTAAGAAAAGAGACAAAAGGGTTGGATTCTTGGCTTGGCCTCCATCGTCCATGCAGATGAGAACACGATGCTTGGATTCTTGGCTTGGCCTTTTAACCTCAGATTTTTAAAGGACAAAGACCAAGAGAAGGTCTTATATCCGATAAAAAGCTAAGTAAATGGGCTGAAAAGCCACGTTTTAGCCATGTTGGTAGAAGAAGGGAGGTCCTTGGGGGGGGGGGGGGCAAGGGTGCTTCAATCACCTTTTGGTGGTCTTTGCAGCAGAGTTGCAGGAGTTCTGGATTTTCGGGGCAATTCTCTGGATTCTTTTTCCGTTCTTCATCTCCTTTTTTCTGATCCCCTTTTCCTTTGGAATGCCCTCCTATTTATAGGCCTTTGGTAGCCATTTAGGAGGGTTTATGAGCATTGAATGCATTAATGCTCATAATGGGAGGAGTTACAAGTTTTTAAATTACTTGTTTTGTAACTCCTTTTTCCTTGAATCTGATTGGCCGATGGAGAATAATGAGCCTTTAATTGCCTTTAATCCCCATCATGGGAGGAGTTTCATGGCTTTAATGCCATAAATCCTTTGACTTGTAACTCCCATTTGCTTGCTTTTGATTGGGCCGTCCAAAATAATGAGTTAATGACCGCATTAACTTGTCATAAAACGGGTCATTTAACCTCATTAATTGGTCGCCAAGTCGCTCGAAGAGTCGCGGGCCGCGCCGCGTCATTTGGAATTCTTCTTGCGATGACCGCCGATGGATTCACATGTTGTTTGATGTCGGATGGCGATGCAATTTCAGACATTGATTAATGTCAACGTGCCGACAACATCTGTCCTGTCGATTTCACGATCGGGCGGGCAGAAAGTGTACTTTCTTTGTCGGCCGGTTGGCGATTTAGAGGCATCTAATGATTATCCAATGATTTCGGCGGCGAATCCGTGATGTTGACGAAGATCGACGGATTTCATGCACGAAAAATCAGATTTTGGAAAAATCACAGGGGCCAATCAACTCGAAACGCGAAAAGGACCCGAAAAAAGGTCTTCCGGCGATTTTTTGGATCGCCGGAATTCCATAGTCACCGGCGACCATGCACCCATGGTCGCCGGCGACCATGGGCCTTGGGCCCATTTTTTGGCCGCCGTTCGGTCGCCGTTTCTTCGCCGTTTTTCGATCTTTCTTCATTCTTTTTTCTTCTGTATTTTTCCTGACATTTTCCCTCATTTATTGGCCTGATTCTCTTGAAGAAAACCCGACGAGAAGCCACGTAAATCGGAGCACAAAGTTTCCTATTTTTTGGAAAGCCGAAGACTTTGTTGTGGGGTTTTGCCGATTTTTTGTCAAGCATTGAAACTAGGCCAAACGATGTCGGAATGACCTGAAATTTGACGTGGAGCTTCTTGAGCAGTAGATAGGACCAACCATAGGCTTTGGTTTGAGTTTTGAAGCCGTTCGAGGTCCCGCAAATGCTCACCTTGATTTCGCCATGAGAGAAATGCCGAGCTTTGACTTGTGGTCAACCGATGTCCGATTGACCTGAAATTTGACAGGGAGCCTCCTGAGTAGTAAGTAAGACCAACCATGGGCTTTGGTTTGAGTTTTGAAGCCTTTTGGGGTCCCGCAAATGCTCGCCTTGATTTCACCTCGAGGAAATGCCGAGCTTTGAAACTAGGCCAAACGATGTCCGTTTGACCTAAAACTTGACAGGGGACCTATTGGAGTCATTTTGAGATGATCCATTAGCTCCAATTTGGATGCCATGATTCCGGGGTGCTCCTCTGCCGGTAGGCCTGTTTTTGCTTCCTAAGAGTTGATGAAGGGTCAAACGTCGTCCGTTTGACTTGAAATTTGGCAGGGGGCCTTTTGGAGGTATTTTGAGACCATCCGTAGGCTCTGATCGAAGTTTTGAAGTCTTCGACACTGTCGCTGCCGAGAGCTCCTGTCTGGCTGTCGGAGGAGTGAAGTTAGGCCAAATGATGTTGAAATGGCCCGAAACTTCATGTGTACCCCTCTTTTGGCTGCTTTGAAGGATCTTGCAATTTTTGTTTGATTCTGACAAGATCTGGTGCTTAAAGTGGCACCTTCCTATTTATGGCAGGATGCGGCTCCATGTAGCTTTTGGTGTTGAAGGGACATAGTGATATTTTTGGTGTCAACATCTCTTTCTTCTGCTTCTCGCCTTTTCTTCCCTTTCATGAAACCCTATTCTTCTCTCACAACAACAACATCATCATCACTATCTCCGTTTTCCTCCTCTATTGTCTCCCTCATCTGCTCCAGACCTCTTCGATCTCAAACCAGCAGAACTATAAAAAGGAGAAGAGAGGGCAAAAAAAAAAAAAAAAAAACCCGAGTAGACGGGCTAAAAAGCTTGAAAAATGAAAAAAAAAAAAAGCCAAAAGAATTTCTAGGTCCTATATCCAATAAAAAACCGAGTAGACGGGCTGAAAAGCCGCGTCTAAGCCATGTTGGATAGAAGAAGAGAGGGCCTTGCCTTTGGGGGGTGGCCCCTTAAGGGATTTCAATCACCTTGTGGTGTTTGTTGCAGCAAAATTTCTTCAGAGTAACGACGCTTATTTTCTTCTTGGATTTCTCTCCTCTCTGTATGTGTATGGCTCTGGATTTTTCTCGGCCTCTTGTTGTGATAAACGGCGTAGAAGTACTCCATTGAAGGATTTTCTGTAAAGTGTTTTTGAAGGAATATCCAAATGAAAGTTTGGGGCTTGTCTTTAAATGCTTACCTGCTCTATTGGATCTTCAGGTAGGATTCCGAACATAATGTAATCAATGAACCTCCAGTCACCGATCGGAGGTTTGAGGATGGATATCCGACTTCTAACCACTTGGTGGCATTCAACACTACTTGGTGTGTCTTAAGAGGAGAGAGAATCCTTCTTTGACATACTGTAATTCACATGTTTTCCCCTTCTTGGATTGCCATAGATGCTGCAAGTCCAGCCAGGGCATCTGCACGGATGTTTTCTCCTCTGGGGATGTGGCAGATGTGACAGATGTCAAACTTTTGTCGAAGCGATTGCGCCTTGTTGTAGCAAGGCAACAAATCAGACTTCCTGACTTTGAATTTCTGATTCATCTGGTTGACGATCAGTTGAGAATCCCCAAAAGCTTTCAGCACAGTGATGCCGGATTCGAGTACGAGTTCCAATCCTACAATCAGTGCTAGGTATTCAGCTACATTGTTTAAACATGGCTCCAATAGCGAGAAAGCGTGTGGAATTATGTATTTTTTTGGACTAACAAAGAGAATGCCAATTCCTGATATCTGCTTTCCCTTTTCATTTATCCTAGTTGCACCGTCGAAGTACATATCCCAGGAAACATTTGATGAGGAAATCTCCACAGCGTAGACAGGTTCGTCTGGGAGATCATCCCTGAGTGGAGAATCTTTAGGCAATGGATGCTCTGTGAGAAAGTCTGCTAGAGCTTGACCTTTGATTGCTTTTTGTGGTACATACATAAATCGAATTGCGATAAAATGATGGACCATTTTGCCAGTCGAGCGTTGAGAGAACCTGCTTTTGTGACAAGGATCTTTAAGAGACTAATCCTCAAAATCCGGTAGACTGTGTTGGACAGCAGGTAGTGACGTAGCTTTTGTACGGCGAACACGACTGCAAGGCAGTTTTTTTCGACTGGAGAGTAGCGATGCTCTGCACCTACTAACATGCGATTGAGGTAATATAGAGCAACTTCTTTTCCTTCGTCATTTTCTTGTGCAAGTAGAGCGCCCAAAGAATAATCGAGAGCTCTTGTGTACAAGATGAATGGTTTTCCAGTTGTGGAGGCAGCCAACACTGGAGGTTTGGTTAGGTACGTTTTAATATCTTGAAATGCAGCTTCACATTCAGCATCCCAAACAAAGTCCACACCTTTCTTCAACAAGCGAGAGAATGGACGACAGTTCTCTGACAGATTGGAGATGAACCGTCGGATGTATGCAAATCTTCATTGAAGCCCTTTTAGTTCTCTTAGGATCCTTGGAGATGGCATTTTAAGGATAGCCTTGACTTTGGTGGGGTCAAGTTCTATTCCGGCTTTCTGAACTATGAATCCGAGAAACTTACCCGATGAGACACCGAAGAAGCATTTTAGTGGATTCATTCGCAATTTGTGTTTGTGAAGTCGGAGGAAAACTTTTCGAAGATCTTTGAGATGGTCTTCTTTTCTTCGGCTTTTAGTAGCAAGGTCATCAACGTAACATTCAACCGTCTTGTGCTTCATATGTTGGAATCTCTTCATCATAGCCCTCTGATATGTTGCACCAGCATTTTTCAGACCAAATGGCATGACGGTGTAACAATACACGCCAAACGGGGTTTTAAATGATGTATGCTTTTCATCTTCAGGATACATCTTTATCTGATTGTAGCCAGAGAAGCCATTTATGAATGTCATTCGCTCAAACCCATAGGTGTTGTCAATCATCACCTCTGGTATGGGGACCGAGAATTCTTCTTTAGGGCACGTATCATTTAGGTCTCTATAGTCAATACAGACCCTGATCTGCCCATTTTTCTTTGTCACTAGGACAATGTTGGCCAACCATTTAGGATGTTGTTCCTCACAGATGAAGCCAATGCTTTTGAGATTTTGAACTTCTTATTCAATTTTGTCCATCACATCAGGACGGAATTTTTTTTGGCCTTGTTTGACATGCTTGATATCTTTTTGCAAATCGAGTTTGTGGACTGTTATTTTGGGGTCTAAGTCAGGCATTTTAGCATAAGACCATGCAAAACAATCAACGAACTCATGAAGAAAAGAGATATGCTCGGGTAACTCATCATCCTTATGAATACAGGACGTGGGTTATCAGGTGTCCCCAAATCTATCTTTTGAACAGGATCTTCTGTTGGAAGGCTTGAAGGTGGTTCCTCCACAATATTTTTGGAGGCTTCCAATTCAACATGGCCTTCTGAAGTTCCAAAGGTATTTACAGACCAAGGCTCTGATTTTGTCCATGGGTCTTCTTGATAAGTGCCCTTCTCAAGACTTGCTATGAGATAGTCCCAATCATCTGCTGAAACTGGGTCGAAGTAGGGTACTTCTTTTGGAGACGATGACTATTCTAGGTCAGAAGCCCGCATGTCTATTTCATCGAACAATTCCACTTCATCGTCGGAGAAATCGTACCAATTAGATGAGCTTCCTGGGTCCTTAACAGGTGACTCTTCAAAGAGATATACAGGAAGATCGATGTCTTCATGAACACGAGATGTTGAGGCCTGGTAGGCAAAACTACTTTGCAGCCTTTGTGTCAACTGTCCCATGGGAGTGTCAAAATCATACCCCAGCCCGTATGAAGATTTGTTTATACGACGATACAGTTTCAAATCCTCCAGTTGTCTTTTGATGAGGGTGGGTTCCAATGGCGTGAGAATACCACGGCCTTCTCCCAAACTGATTGGATTCTGAGCATCATAGCCCATTTTTTTCAAGATAGCTTGTGCCATTGGACTATACTGAGATAGCTGAGGCATACCTTTCTTTTGGAAAGGTTCAAGAGAAGGATTTTATGAAGAAGCTTCCGATATGTGGAAGAAGATTGGCTTTTCGTCTGCTGTAGTTGCCGGAACGATGAGGAAAGCAGACACAGGGTCTTCTACGTCGGCAGGTGTCTCCAATGGTGTGAGAGCAGGCTGAACTTGCTGAGTATCAGCTTGGCTTGACGGTGTACCGTCTTTTGGCTCTGAATGCGAATCCGTATCTTGCATGATGGACACGAAAGAGATAACAAACTTGCCCCCAGTCTTTTGCTTTGTCTTCTTTGCTTTGGTGGTGATGACCAAAGGTTTGGAAGGTTTGAGGGAGACAATGAAGGGAGATGAATTGCTCTCTTCGGATTTGCCGGAAGGTTTATTTTCTTCCGTTGATTGCTGAGGAGCCTTGCCCTTCTCTTTCTGGAGATTTTTGAGAAATGGTGTTGTTTCTTCCTTATTTCTTCTTTTTCATCCTTCTACATTTAAGCATCTGCGAAATGAACATCTTTGCCTTTGAAGGGCTTTTTGTCTGTAAACACTCAATGTGTCAAGCCGTCGTTGGCAACGAACTTGATGCATTGATGTAAAGTTGAAGGGACGACACCATTCTCGTGTATCCAGGGGCGTCTGAGAAGAATGTTGTAGCATGGAGGGGTTCTTATTGCGTACATAGTGACTTCAGAGATAAGATCACCAATTTGCAACTTGAACCTAATTTTGCCGATAGGCCTTTGAGTGCTCCCATCGTATCCAAAGATGGATACAGATGTGTGACTCAGCTTGCTAGGTGGAATGCCCAACTCTTCAAGTGCTGATTAAGAGATGAGGTTGAGTGCAGAACCTGAGTTGATCTGGACTCTGTGTATTGGGATTTCTTTGACGTACCCTGTGAAGTACAAGGGTCGGTTGTGCTTTGTCTCGCCTAGCAGGAGATCATCCTTATCGAAGGCGATGGTTGCACTTGCTGCTTTTTGAAGCGAGAGGCATTCAATGCCTGATTCCTCAGTTTTCTTCTTTTCTCCTTTTGAGGAAGTATTTGATTTTTGATCCTATAGTCCATTTCGATTTGTAGGACTTGTGGGGCATGTTTGTCGACATCTGCATTCAGTCTTTGCAGTTCTGAAATGAGATTATCACGAGTGTGTGGAGGCATTCGCAATAAATCAAGGATGTGTAATTGTGCTGGTATGTGTTTGAAGTGCTCAATTAAGTCGTACTTGAAAGCCTCCTTGGGGCCTGCATATTCATTATTGTTTCCACTTGGGGTGTTTACAACTTGCTTTCCCGAAGGATTAAAAAAAAAGTAGGTTGGTTGTAATTTTTGTGGTAATCCCGGCCAGAGCGGGTACCTCTACTAAGTTCAAGAGCTTTTGGAGAAGGTTCTTTGTTTGGAAGATTGCCATCGAAATTAGGGGGTTGATTCTTCTCATTTGTTGAAGATGTCTCTGTAGCAGCATTGCCATCCTTAGTGATAGTGTTGCATGGAGCATTTTCCGAGAACAAGTCCTGAAAAGCATCCATCAACTTTTTGTCCTTGTTGAGTAATTTATCGGTCCAGACATCTCCTATGAGGTCAGGTATCTGGGGCCAGTTGACCGGGTTTTCATTGAAGAGGACTTCATTGGCTGGAGTTTTTTCAGAATGATCAGTTGAAAGAGGTGTGAGTTTTGATGTCACAGTTTCAAGAGACAAAGGCTGAGAAGGTGATATCTTAGTGGAAATCACCTAAGAAGATATAGCTCCGGAAGATATACTACCAGATGTAGTTTGAGAGTATGTGTCTTTGGCAGATGAAGCTTCAGAGGCACTATCATCCTGAGCTATCGCATTACAGGTTGCCCCGATAGGAGATGCCCCTAGAATAGACTGTTGGAAATCAGACTCATCCTCGGATGAAAGAGGATCATCGATCCAGCAGCTTTCTTTCTTTTCCAAGGTTACCGGAGGAGGTACTTGTAAATCTTCAAGGACTTCTGGCACTGGATTTTGATTGTGACGAAGGTGATTGGTACGATCCTGCTCTTGCTCTGTGGTAAGACGCTGCAAGATCCCCACATATTCTTCGGGATCAGGCATGAGAGCCAAATCTTCTTCGTCATCTGCTCCTTGTAGTTCATCAATGTTGGGTTCTACTGGAGCATTGGCAAGTGCTGGATTGATAGCATTTTCTTGAACAGCCTCTTGGTCTTCTTCATCATTGGACCAGGATCCTTGTGGCTATAAGGGATTATACCAGATTACTGGCATAGGGAGAGATTCAGGAATCCATTCTTCGTTGAAGAGGAATTCTCCTACTTCAAGGGATTCCTCCCACTCGTCGGTGTCACTGGCGGTGTCACTGGACTCGTATCCATCCATGGAGAATCCAATTACTGAGTTGCAAGAATATGATGCCCCCTAAGGTAGCCTCATTTCTTAGCTGTGGTGGCATGATATCACCAAAGGTGAATTTTTTTGCTGCCCTTGAAGTCTTAGGAAGGGACTTTTCTGTTGCCCCTAGTGAAGCGATAGAGGAAGTCTCTGCCTCTTCATGAACTTCTTGTTTTGGTTGAGCTTTCTCCTGTTGTCTAAGCTTGCAGAGTTGTCTCCTAGCTTGCCTCGCTGTTGAACGATCGACTTTATTTTGACGATCTCCCAATTTTCATCTTCACAGAGATCAGGATGCTCCCATATAGGCTGTCCATCTGGTGTTGGATAAGGAACCAACTCTTAGGACGTTTGAGTCATTTTTATCAACTTGAAGGAAGTAGTGATCTTCTCCTTTGGTGATTTTGAAGTTTGTCCATATGACACCATGCTGACGGAGGCAAACCCATAGTTTTTGTCAAAGGTGATGACTCCGTTTTTCCACATCTCGTTGATTTTCTCTCTCACAACGAAGCATTGATTTAGAGGATGTGAGACCATCTGGTGGTATGGACAATACCGAGGATCGTTGGTTTTGCCAACATCTCCCGGTCTTTTGGGGTCTGGCAAGGTGAGTTTGCCATTTGCTAAAAGAGCTCTAAAAATTTCTTCAATATCTTCATTGAACGGGTATTTTTTCTCTACTCGTTCTTTGAAGGCCTCAGAGAGTTCATGTTTCTTACCTGCAGTTTTATTTTCAACTTTCTTTGGCTGCTGAGGAGCTGACTTAGTTGGCACATTAAGAACCTCATTTTTTTCGATTTTGAGGTCGTAATGGTAGTCGGCTCTTTCTTCGATGATTTTTTACTGTTGAGGTCTTTGATCACCGTTTCAGCTTTCATAGATGCTTCTAGGAGTTCTCCCAGGTTCTTTGATTTATTGCCGATGATCATGGAGCGGATCCTTGCTCTCATGTTGTTACGGCAAATGTTGACCAGCGACGCTTGTGGCAGTACATCTGAGCACTTGTATGTCATCGCCTTCCACTTGTGAATGAAGTTGTATGTTGACTCCTTCTCTCCTTGTTTTAGGCTGCAGAGTTGCGCCATAGTAACAGGATGATCCTCACCTTTGAAGTGGGTCAGGAAGCGTGTCTCCAGCATGTTCCAGTTTTGAATGGAATTCTCCGGCAGAGTGGAGTACCAATCAAAGGCCATACTTTTTAGGGTACTTGCAAAGAGACGGATCTTGAGGGCATCTTGATTCGCAATTGCTCCTGTTAGGATCTTGAAGTGGATGACGTCCTGTCTGGCTGAACCTTTCCCCATGTATGTTTAGAGAGTGGGTTGTTTGAATTTTGCAAGAAATGAAACCTAGTCCATCCATAGAGGATAAGGTGGCTTGATCCCATGCTCCTTTAGTGTATCCTCTTCTTTTGCTTTGGCGAGGATATCATCAACGTCCTTTTTGGTAAGGACACGTGACTCATTGTCTTCCCCATTTATCCCGTCATCTTGATGATTCGGAGGAGGTTGATTATTTTCTTGACACTGAAAAGCGAGAAGAAGATTTTCCATCAGAGTCTCAATCCTCTGCTGACCTTGCTTCAATTGTTGGATGCATGCGGTCGTTTCATCAGGAGGTGGGTTGCGAGGTGGATCAAAGTTTGTAGCCAGGACGTTCATCCCTCGGGATTTGAACGAAGAAATCGTCCTGGTGACTGAGCTGGGGCTCATTCTTTTAGTTGAAGAGTTTGAGGAAGGATTACTCCGCTGTCCTTGGCTTGAAGGAGTTGAAGATTATTCCGGATGTCTTCGTGTCCGGGAGACGCTGTGAGTCACCGGACGTCGGACATGAAGTTTGGTTGCTGACTTCTGGCATCTTCTGGCTTTGCCAACCATATGGACGGCAACAACTTGATTGGGTCTTTCTTTTCCGACCCATTTTTTAATAGACTTGAAGGGTAGGATGCTGGGTCCTTTGCTTCTCTAATCTCTTTTGTCGATATGCCACGCGGTGACATGCGACGAGCAATCTGAGCTTCGGTGAGCTCTGGCTTAGCTTTAGCAATAAAGGACGTAGTCCCTCGTGCACAGCAACCGAGCTTATCTTCTTTGAGCTTATCTTCTTTTAAGCTAGGCATGGACATGATCCAGATGCGGTCCTTTACCTGTCGTAGCGAAGCTTTGAATTTCGCTAGTTCGGCCCCTGTTGAGACGAAGGGTCGAACTACAAGAGTGCAGGCCTTGGCAGGTTCTCGTAGAGGCCTTGTGATGTATGGTTTGATTTTTGGCTTGTAGGAGCAAGCCGGCTCATGGTGGGTTGATTTGTTTGTTTGGCGGAGGGTAGGCCTCTCCTTCTTCATGTAAGAGAGAGGGTAGAACCGGTTCTCCTTGAGTGGGGCTAGGTATACTGGCTTTGCAGATGCTCGAGACCCCCTTTATTTTGGTGAAAGTCTTGGGGACGAAGTCTTGGGGTAGACCTGGTTCCTTGCAGGTTGAGGCTTCGTGGGGTTGCCACGAACTTCAGGCTTTTTGATGGCTGCCTTTGGTGTCGGAGCAGTGACATGTCCAGAGGCAGTTTTCTGCTTTTTGGCAGATACAGTTTCTTCTGCGGGGAGTGGGAATGGTCCTAGTGATCTGAAGACAATTGGTCTGGGGAGTAGAGAAGTTCATGGTCGCCGGCGACCATGGGCTATAGGATCAAAAAATCAAATACTTCATCAAAAGGAGAAAAGAAGAGAACCGAGGGATTAGGCATTGAATGCCTCTCGACTTCGATAAGGATGACCTCCTGCTAGGCGAGACAAAGCACAACGAACCCTTGTACTTCATAGGGTACGCCAAAGAAATGCCAATACACAGAGTCCAGATCGACCCTGGTTCTGTACTCAACCTCATCTTTACTTCGGCACTCGAAGAGCTGGGCATTCCACCTAGCAAGCTGAGTCACACATCTGTATCCATCTTTGGATATGATGAGAGTGCTCAAAGGCCCATTGGAAAAATCCGGTTCAAGTTGCAAATCGGTGATCTTATCTCTGAAGTCACTGTGTACGCAATAAGAACCCCTCCATGCTACAACATCCTTCTTGGACGCCCCTAGATATACGAGAATGGTTTCGTCCCTTCAACTTTACATCAATGCATCAAGTTCGTTGGCAATGACGGCTTGATACATCGAGTGTTTGCAGACAAAAAGCCCTTCAAAGGCAAAGATATTCATTTTGCAGATGCTCAGATGTACAATGATGAAAAAGAAGGAAAGGAGGAAGAAATAACATCCTTTGCCGAAAATCTCCAGAAAGAGAAGGGCAAGGCTCCTAAGCAATCATCGGAAGAAAACAAACCTTCCGGTAAATCCGAAGAGAGCAATTCATCTCCTTTCGTTGTCTCCCTCAAATCTTCAAAACCTTTGGTCATCACGACCAAAGCGAAGAAGGCAAAGCAAAAGTCTGGGGGCAAGTTTGTTGTCTCTTTCATGTCCATAATGCAAGAAACGGATTCGGATTCAGAGCCAGAAGATGGTACACTGTCAAGCCAAGCTGATACTCAGCAAGTTCAGCCTGCTCTCACACCATTAGAGACACTTGCCGACATAGAAGACCCTGCATCTGCTTTCTTCATCGTTCCAGCAACTATGGTAGAAGGAAAGCCAATCTTCGTCCACAGATCGGAAGCTTCTTCATCAAATTCTTCGCTTGAACCTTTCCAAAACAAAGGTATGCCTCAGCCATCCCTGTATAGTCCAATGGCACAAGCTATCATGAAGAAAATGGGCTATGATACTCAGAATCCAATCAGTTTGGGAGAAGGCCGTGGTATTCTCACGCCATTGGAACCCGCCCTGATCAAAAGACAACTGGAGGATTGGAAACTCCACCATCGTATAAATAAATCTTCATACAGGTTGGGGTATGATCCTGACACTCCTATGGGACAGTTTACACAAAGGTTGCAAAGTCTTTTTGCCGACTAGGCGTCAACATCTTGTGTTCATGAAGACATTGATCTCCTTGGATATCTCTTTGAAGAGTCACCTGTCAAGGACCCAGGAAGCTCATCTAATTGGTTCGATTTCTCCGACGATGAAGACGAATTTTTCGATGAAATAGACATGCGGGCTTCTGACCCAGAAGAGTCATCGTCTCCAAAAGAAGTACCCTACTTTGACCCAGTTTCAACAGATGATTGGGACTATCTCATAGTAAGTCATGAAGATGAAAGCATATACATCATTTCGGACCCCGTTTGGCGTGTATTGCTACACTGTTATGCCATTTGGTCTGAAAAATGCTGGTGCAACATATCAGAGGTCTATGATGAAGATATTCCAAGATATGCAGCACAAGACGGTCGAATGTTACGTTGATGACCTCGCTGTTAAAAGCCGAAGAAAAGAAGACCATCTCAAAGATCTTCGAGAAGTCTTCCTCCGACTTCGCAAACACAAATTGTGGATGAATCCACTAAAATGCTTCTTCGGTGTCTCATTGGGTAAGTTTCTCGAATTCATAGTTAGGAAAGCTGGAATAGAACTTAACCCGACTAAAGTCAAGGCTATCTTAGAAATGCCATCTCCAAGGACCCTAAGAAAACTAAAAGGGCTTCAAGGAAGATTGGCATACATCCGACGGTTCATCTCCAATTTGTCAGGGAAGTGCCGTCCATTCTCTCGCTTGCAGATGCCCTGGTTGGACTTGTAGCGTCTATGACAATCCAAGAAGCAGAAAACATGCGAATTACAGTGTGTCAAAGAAGGATTCTCCCTTCTCTTAATGCACACCAAGCAGTTACTGAATGCTACCAAGTGGTTGGAAGTCGGATATCCATCCTCAAACCTTCGATCATTGACTGGAGGGATTTGTTCATAGATTACATTATGTTTGGAATCCTGCCTGAAGATCCAAAAGAGTAGGTAAGCATTCAAAGACGAGCCCCAAACTTTCATTTGGATATTCCTTCAAAAACAGTTTACAGAAAATCCTTCAATGGAGTACTTCTACGCTGCTTGTCACAACAAGAGGCCGAGGAAACACTCAAAGAAGTTCATGCTGGTCTTTGTAGAGCCCATCAGACCGGTCCTAAGCTCTACGATTAGATAAAAATGTTAGGTTATTATTGGCCTACCATGGTAGCTGACGTTATGCAATTTGCTAAGCGCTGCCAACAATGCCAAGTTCATGGAGATTATGTCCACATGCGTCCAGAATGGCTACATCCTAAGCGATCTCATGGCCTTTTGAAGCCTGGGGTATGGACATCATAGGTCCTATCTCTCCCCCATTAAGCAAAGGTTATCGCTTCATCTTCGCCGCTACAGATTATTTCTCCAAGTGGTCAGAAGCATTTGCGCTCAGTGAAATGAAGACCTCATCAGTCCTTTAGTTCTTGCACACCAACATTATTGCATTTGTGAGTGCGTTTGTTTTGCTTCTCTTGAAGCATGAGCTGGTACTTATTCTCATCAAAGGTGATGGTCAATGAAGCTGCCATTGTTAGTTTGGAAAACTTCTGAAATAAGACCACATCCATTAGTAATCACAAGCATATGGTGATCATAAATGGAAAAAAACTATGGTTTTGTCTTTTCAAATCGCTCGAGGGAACATGGCTCGGCCCAAGAGAGGTGAAGAAGGCAAAGAGCCATAGACGGTACAATTGTTCTAAACGCAAGTATAAGAGGCTCAGAGTGAGCATTCCAGTGACTGCTAGAAGCAATTGTAAACCTTAATTCAAATTACCGAGAAGCAAGGCTCACTCGAAGTAAGATGATATAAGGTTGGAGATACAAATGCATCAGTTGCAAATACAGTAGACCCGAAAGGGCGTACTAGCACTGCTAGGCACAAATGTTGCAAATTGCATGCTTGGAATGGGCACGAGATGTGATTTTTGAAAGGTCAAAATTGGATTCAGAAAAGAGAGCAAATGGTATTCCAATCTGAAAGGAAGATACAAGCGATTTTCGCGACCTTTTATCCAAAAGAGAATGAACCAAGATTTCTCAGATTTGAACAAAAAATGACGGAAGTTTTTTTTTTTTTTTTTTTTCTTTTGAAAGGTGAAAATTGAATTCATCAAAGAGAGCAGGTGGTGCTCCAGTCCGAATGCAAGTTATAAGCGATTTCCGCGAGCTTTCATTCGAAAGGGAATGAACCAAGATTTCTCATATCTGAATTAAAAAATGACAGAATTTTTTTTTTCTGGTTTTGAAAAGGTTTTTTCTTGTTCGAAGAGATTTTTTTTTTTTTTTTTGAAAACTTTTTTTTTGAAGAGTACACATAGGTTTCCAATTCGGTCTTATGAAACCTCAGTAGATAGATCAGCCCCCAGGTAAGGGTAGGATTATTTAATGAACCCATTTGAAAGACCCTTGCCTCGAACAGTCTAGCTGCCTCCACACTCTGGACAAGGGTTTTCTTAGATCTACTTATGTCAAAGAACGCAATTGGTGTAACCTTAGTGGCTTTTTTTTTTTTTTTTTTGAAAACTTTTTTGGAAAGATCTTTAACGGATCCATCGAAGAGAGTGAATGGCCCCTCCCAATCCAAATGTTGGTTACAAACGATTTCCACGAGCCATTGTCCGAAAAGGAAGAAACCAAAGTTTCTCAAATTTGAATCCAAAAGAGGGAAAACTGATTTTTTTTTTATGAAGAGTTTGAAATTAGACTCTTTTTTTTTTTTTTGAAAATTCCTATCGGACTCATCAAAGAGAAAAAATGACCCATTCCCCGATATGAACAATAGCTACAAACATTTCTGCGAGCTATCAAGTTCGGAGAGGAAATGATCAAAGTTTCTCAAAACTGAATCCAAGAAAGAGAAATTAGATTTTATTTTTTTTTTGTGAAATGAGAAAGAGTGGAAATAAACTCAAAGATAGAAATTTCCAAAAAATCCATCTCATGGTTTTTTTAGATGCAAGATCCAACATTGACCACCAACTAGAAAGGAGCCAAAGAATCTAAGCATCACGTTCTCAAATGAACGTGTCCCACCGGGTATGCCAACATGATGTGTTAGGAATTTTGTGTATTGCAATTTGATGGATGCATAATCATTTCAGCATCATTTGAATTTTCACACTTCCATTGATTTAAGAAAACTTGAAATCTTGATTTTCTCATGCATTGTTTTTATGTCTTTTAGAAATAATGATTCATGCATGTTTTAGATTTTAAACTTGGATGCAATTAGTTTTGAAAAGAAGTTTTATGAATCAAGCAATTGCCTTTGGTTTTAAAACATTCAAATCATCTTAGGCATTTTAGGTTTCATGTTTTTAAAACTCTTAGAATGATTTAAAACATGTTTCCATGCTTGATTCCATGGCCCAAAAGTCCCCACAAGAAAATACTTTAAGAATACAATTTTTGGGGGAAAAAGGTCCCAGGCTCGAGTCGACCCGCAGTGTGGCCGGTCGATCGAGCCTATGGACCCGATCGACCGGCCACACTGCGCGGTCGACCGGGAAAGAGCCGTTGGGCTCTCTTTCAAACGGTCAGATTTTTGACCGTTGAAGGCCAAGTCGACCCGGGAAGGGGCAGGTCGACAGGGGACTAGCCGTTGGGTAGTTTTTGGTATAAAAAGAAGCTCATTCCTAAAGAAATTGAGAGAAAAAAAGAGGCCATTCTTGAGATGTTTTGAGGCCAATCAAAGTGGAATGAGCAAATGAAGGATAAGGGACATTTGGAAAGCTAAAGCTTGGATTAATGAAGTTAAATCACTAAGTAAGCTTTACTTTTCTTAATCATATGCTTTCATGCTTTGTTTTATTTATTGGTAAATCTTGTCTAGCATGATAAACTATGATTTGTTGTATCCTTAACATGTTTATGTTTTGATTTGATTTATTGTTTTGAATGCAACACTTTGATTCAAACCAAGTAGTACTTTAATTGGTATATCTAAGTAAATCATGTTTTTGTAAACATCTTTGATATTATATGTAAACATGATTCCTATACTTTGTTGAATATTTGGTTGTTGTTTTTCATCATAAGAAAATCACTTTCAAATCTATCTTATGTTTTGGATTCAACAACTTCACAAATCATATGTTTTCATGTTTTGCTTTATTGGTAAATCTTGTCTAGCATGATAAACTATGATTTGTTGTATCCTTAACATGTTTATGTTTTGATTTGATTTATTGTTTTGGATGCAACACTTTGATTCAAACCAAGTAGTATTTTAATTGGTATATCTAAGTAAATCATGTTTTTCTAAACATCTTTGATATTATATGTAAACATGATTCCTATACTTTGTTGAATCTTTGGTTGTTGTTTTTCATCATAAGAAAATCACTTTCAAATATATCTTATGTTTTGGATTCAACAACTTCACATGTACTTTTGTTTTAAAGTTTCACAACTTGCTTAGCTTTGATAGGTATATCATTTTCAAGTTGTATTTTAAGTACATGTAATTTGTCCCTTGATTTCAATCAAATCTATTTTTGTGCTTTACACTTTCAAAATGCTTAAAGCATATATATATTAAGCTACATTGTTAATTTGATTGAAATCCTTATGCATAACATGTTTTGTTCTTAAACTTTCACAACTTGCTTGAACTAGATAGGTAAATCTTTTACAAGTTGTTTTTAACACGTGATTAGCATTCTTTCCTCAATCATAAATGTTTTTATGAGCTAAAACTTTTAAAAGCCTTTGGCATACATTTATGAGCTTTAATTTTCAAATTGATTGAGGACATTATACATACACATTGTGCATTCATCTTTGCATTCATAGTGTGTGTGTGTGTGTGTGTGTGTGTGTGTGTGTGTGAATTTGATTTAAACTTTTATATCCGCCTAATTAAGAGGCATTGTATTGAGCTTAAATTATATCTCCATCAAGTGTATTTAGACACAACTTAGAGAGATAGCCAACCATTTGGTTGTAGAGGTTATTGCTTAGCCTAAGAAAAGCATAGTGTAAGAGGTTATTGCTTAGCCTTGGAAAGCATAATATAAATGTTATTGCTTAGCCTATTGAAAAGCATAAATAGTGGAAATCCGGTGGGGTGTTGGATCACAAGCCGGTAGTGGATGTAGGCATTGAGGCCGAACTACTATAAATCCTTGTGTTATGGTGTATGCTTTGTGATGATTGTTTTTGTTATCTTTTGCACTTTAGTTCTATATCATCACTTGTGACTAATTGATTTTAAAGAAGTTAGAATTTGGCATAATTGGTCACTAATTAGAAGCTCACCCTATTCACCCCCCCTCTAGGGTTCGGATCCATGGACTTACATGATGGACCCGGCTTTTGTTTCTACTCTCACTTTCGCCCATCCCGGGGCTATTGAGGGGCCGGCGGAGTGGAAAGGAGCGGGCATCAACATTTTGTGGGTATGCCAGATTTTCTATTCTACTTGGAATTTAGAAATGGTGATCCGAAGATCCACCTTCACTAGTAGAAAAGGAAATCAATCTTTTTTCTAACTTTCCATTGCACATATATTTAAAAAAAAAGACAAGATTTTTTGAATGCCGTAGGAGGTGATTTTTCTTTGTTTGCAGTGAAAGGCGAATTTTTTGCCGTGAAAGGCAATTTACAAATCTCATCAAAAATGGAAGACAAGAATTATAATTTTTTTTGTCTCTTTAGAAAAAATACAAAATACAATAGAAAAGTAAGAAAAAGAATTTTGACTTCTCAGGAGATTGCGGGGACTCGTTCAGATCGACAGTCGTAAGTCATGTATGGACTTCGCCATCGTCCTTCAGATGAGAACGTATAATGCTTTGATTCTTCTGGCTTGGCTTGGACTTCATATTTTTAGAGGATAAAGACCAAAGGGAGGTCCTATATCCAATAAAAAACCGAGTAGACGGGCTGAAAAGCCGTGTCTAGGCCATGTTGGATAGAAAAAGAGAGGGCCTTGCCTTGGGGTGGTGCCCCCCAAGGGATTTGAATTACCTTGTGGTGTTTGTTGCAGCAGAATTTCTTCAGAGTGATAGAGCTTCTTTTCTTATTGGATTTCTCTCTATATATGTGTCTGGCTTTTGGATTTATGGATTTTTTTCTCGACCCTGTTCTTCGTGGAATGACCCCTTTTTATAGGCTTTTGTTAGACATGGGGTGGGTTTATGAGCATTGATGGCATTAATGCTCCATGATGGGAGAATTGATGGCATTGATGCTCCATGATGGGAGGTGTTACAAGTTTTAATTCATTTCTTTTGTAACTCTTTTTTTCTTGGCTTTTGATTGGCCGATGGAGAATGATGGGCATTTAATCGCCTTTAATCTCCATGATGAGAGGAGTTTCATGGTTTTAATGGCATGATTGCTGCTTTGATTTGTAACTCCTCTTTCCTTGCTTCTTCTTGGGCTGTCCAAAATAATGGCTTAATGACCGCAATTATTTGTCATAAAGCGGGTCAATTGACAGTATTAAGTGGTCGCCGGGGCATTTGAAGAGTCGTGGGCCGTACTGCGTCTTTTGAAATTCTTCTTGCGATGATCTCCGATGGATCCACATGTTGTTTGATGTCGGTTGGCGATGCAACATCAGACACTGATTGATACCAATGGGCCGGTAACATCTATCCTGTCGATTTCTCGATCGATCGGGCAGAAAGCGCACTTTCTTGGTTGGCCGATTGGTGACTTTGAAGCGATTAATGATGACATGATGCTCTTGACGGCAGATCTGTGATGTTGATGAAGATCAACGGATTGTGAGTTGCCAATTTGTCGTCAGAGCCAAACTAGGTCAAACGATATCGGAACGACCTAAAATTTATGGTGGAGCCTGCTGAGCAGTAGATAAGACCAACCATAGACTTTTGTTTGAGTTTTGGAGCCATGTGGGGTCCCGTCGCCAGTGGACTTGATTTTGCCACAAGGAAGATATTGTGCTTTGATGTGCGGTCAACTGACGTCCGATTGACCTGAAATTTGATAGGGAGACTATTGGAGTCATTTTGAGACGATCCACTAGCTCCAATTTGGATGTCATGGTCCCGGGAAGCTGCGCCGCTGGGAGGCTTGATTTTTTTTCCGAGCGTCAAAGTCGGATCAAACGTCGTCAGAATGACCTGAAATTTGACGTGCAGCCCTTTGGAAGCGTGTTGAAGCCACCCATATGCTCTGTTTGATGAGTGATGGCCTCTGCGATTTTCGCCGCCATGTGGCTTGATTTTACTGCTCAAGGGTTGATGGAGGGTCAAACGTTGTTGGTTTTGACTTGAAATTTGACACGGAGCCTTTTGGAGGTATTTTGGAACCATCCGTAGGCTCTGATCGAAATTTTGCTGTCTTCGATACTGTCGCCGCCAAGAGCGCCTGTTCAACTACCGGAGGAGTGAAGTTAAACCAAATGATGATGGAATGGCCCAAAACTTCATGTGTACCCCGCTTTTGGCTATTTTGAAGGATCTTGCAGTTTTTGTTCAGTTCTAACAAGATTTGATGCTTGAAGTGACATTGCCTATTTGTTGTAGGATATGGCTTCATGTCGCTTCTTGATGTTGAAGAGGCAAAGTGACATCTTTGGTGTCAACAGGGCATAGGCAACTGCTGCTCTTGCCACGGTCCAAGAATCTAAGGGAACTGAGAGCTTCTTCGCGGACGAAGCCGTCACATGGAAATCCCTTAGTATTTCTGACAAGCTCTGCAGTTCTCTCTCTTATGTTGGCCTTCAGAAGCCTTCACATGGGAACGCCAGCCTGAGTTCACCGTTCACTACTGCAATCGGAGATGATGATCATGCCAATGTTTCAGTTTGTAGAAATGCAGAGGAAGAGGAAGCCTACCGCCGGTTTGATGTTTGACATAGAACAAAACGCAAGGAAACAGACAACTGTTCACTGAGTTTTTAGCAAATTTATCTGAGTTTTTGATAAATTTATTTGAGTTTCTAACAAATTTATCTGAGTTTTAGGATAAATTTATTTGAGTTTTTAGAAAATTTGTCTGAGTTTTTATAAATTTAATTGAGTTTTTGAAAAATCTATTTGAGTTTTTTGGCAAATTTATTTGTGCCTTTTGAAATCTATTTGGGTTTTTAAATTTTATTAGTTGAATTTTTGGCAAAAATACTTGAATTTTTAGAAAAAAAAATTTAAAATTAGAAAGTTGGTTTATCTTAGTTTTGGCAAATTATTTGCGTTTTGTGAAATTTATTTGCGTCTTTTGAAATTTATTTATATATTTTGAAATTTATTTGAATTTTCTGAAATTTATTTGCTTCCTTTTAAATTTATCTGCATCCTTTTGAGGTTTATTTGTCTTCAAATTTGGAAAAAAGACCTACCACACTATGAAAAAAGATTGTGGATCTAAGGCCAGAAAGTGAAATGTCTAGGGACCTTTCACCGAATGCCCCTATCTTTTATTATAAGATCTGCATAGTGGCCCCCCTTAGAAGTGTCTTTTGTGTTATTTTTCCAAGATTGGACTTTAATTGCATTTTCCAACCACTTTATGGTAGTATGCGATTTTTATAGGTGAGCCCATGAATGGATGACACTCCGCGCACATGGTATCACGTACTTCTTTTTTGGAATATTGATCACTTAAATTATGGTCCGCATGAAGTGATATTAGAGGGATCCAGCCATGCAACTACATTTAATAATGATTTTCACATAACGGTTTACAAATTTCTATAGGGAGCCCACTAATGAACAACCCAACACATGCATAGTATATATCTTTCAAAATATTATCCATTTAAACATGAGCCATATCATTAAAGATGAAAATCAATAAAAAAATCAGGTATTGGTTATTTCCAATTTTGTAGAGCATTGATTTGAGAGATTCTAGGAGTGGAGTTGGATATATATATATATACATATACATACATGTATGTATGTATGTATACATATACATACATACATGCTTGCATATATATATATATATGTAAGTATATATGTATACGGAGATGCTCCCATAAGCGATGCTCTCACCTTACTATGAGAGATAGGGCCCCCACCCTTATATATCTCTCATAATAAGGTGAGAGATACTAGCAACAACCCCCCGTGCTTGGTCCTGGGCAAAAAAAAAAAAAGAAGAATTTATAAGATATCAAGATTAATCATAACCATATAGAAATATTTTCATGTATATATATATATATATATGAAAAATAACTAAATCAGATAGAGAAAAGTAATTTTTGTTAATACAGGTGAAAATATCTTAATATACATTGATAACTCAAAGCTCCATTAGAAAAAAAAAATCTAATATTTAATTATTAAAGACATTTTCAAGGTAAATATTAAAAGAAAATAACGTTGTAAATAATATGAAAAGAAAAAGAACCAAGCTGTTTGCATCTTAAATCTTAAAAACTTGATTGGCGGCATGACTACAATTGGAAACCTGCAATTAATTAGATTAGAAAAGGGGCATTTGGCAGCAGGTCCCTTAACATTGTATTTTATTACAAAAGTTCCACATTTTTTTTCGTAGAGACAAAGGTTCATTTTCAAGTTTTAAATAGTTAAAAAGTCCGGAATGCCCCCTCTTAATACACTCTATGTGGTATACAAAAAAAGAAAACTAATTTTGTTAAGACTTGCATTTGGAGAAAAAAAAATTGGGGGAAACCCGTTAATTTCTTGAAGATGATTTGACTGCACAAATCAAGAATTACGACAGATAAGGGGGAAACTGATTCAAAGAAGGAGAATTCATTAAGAGAATCTACAAATGAGATTGGGCTTCTTCTTCTTCTTCAACGTCTGTAGTCATTCCCATTCTCGCTAGCTTGAAAATCTGCCAATTCCATCTCTCTCTATCCGTCTGACTCTCTCTGTCTCTATTTCGGATTTAATCAAAGGAGAGAGAGTGATGCGATCTGGAGAACAAGGAAAGGAAATGAGAGAGAGAAATAGAGACAAATAAATAAGGATAAATAAGCCAGAGGTCCCTTAACCTTGTCGTTTAAGGCCTTTAGTACACAACATTTTCGTTTTATTTGATTTTTTTCAAAAGACAAATAAATTCGTCCGAGTTTTGAAAGAAAGTCATGAATTTCTTTGAGTTTTGAAATAAACTTAGATAAATTTATTTGAGTTTTTCTAGAAGTTTGTTACAGTTAAATTTATTTGAAGCTTAGATAAATGTTTTGTTATAAATTTATCTGAGTTTGAAATAAATATATTTGGGTTTTGAACAAATTTATCTGAGTTTGGGAAAAATTTATCTGAGTTTGAAACAAATTTATTTAAGTTTCAAACAAATTTATCTGAGTTTGGAACAAATTCTTTTGAGTCTGAACCAAATTTATCTAAGTTTGGAATAAACTTATTTGAGTTTGAAATTCAAATGGAAGCATTGAGTACATAGCAACATCGTTCCCTCCCATTTGAATTTCGAAACTTGATATATTTCCTCATATTTGGATTTCGAAACTTGATCTAAAACTAGAAACTAAAACATGTTGGACAATTTAATTCGTTTACAGGGACAAATCAATCATTAAATATCATGTTAATGAGATTAAAACTAGGAATTAAGTTCGTGACATAAATTCAGACGGTTAGAAGGGCAAATTAGTCTTGCAAATATATGATATGGCATACTTACCACGCTCATGGACAAGCACATGGACTAGAGGCCTTAACCGAAAATCCTGTTGATTAGAGGCCTTAAACGTCAATATTAAGGGACCTTTGGCTAATTTTCCCTTAGAATTTTTTTTTTCAAGCATCTACTTTCAAGATAAACCCTTGCTTGAATGATCTGGGAAATATAATGTGATTTTAGAGTCGCGCCAAACTTACAGATTTATAGAACTTCTTTGTATGGCATGACTCTTATATATGCCCATCATATTGATTAAAATTTGTTGTGTGTTTCACATGGTTCTATAGTCCAACTAATCTACACCATTCATCTAATATCCCTTGCAATGTAGACAATCAGCAACATAAGCCTATCAAATAACAAATTAAAAAGAAGTAACGCATAAAAATCAAACAAATCAAGAGTAGAGGACACAGATTGACAAGAAATTTCCTTTACTTAATAAAAATATTTCTTTAATGGTTAATAATTTAAATACTACTATCCAATTCCATTCTCTTCACCTATACCGGTTCTGGTTCTTCTCCATGGAATACTGTGAGGAGCATTGCCGTATTCTTCATTTGTTGCGGGGGTGGAAGGTGTAGAAGGAGATTGGAGGAGTATATGATCATTGGAGAGGTGAGACTTAAATTTTTCCTGAGATGGTTGAAGAGAGGGGGATAGAGACTTGGAATAAAAGTGTGAGAGATAGAGATAAAGAAAGATTAAAGATGGAATAGATTTTAGTTAAGGAAAATATTAAAATGGTAGGTTTAAAAACGTGAGAGTGAGGTAATAGTTTGAATTGAGAGAGATTTCAAGAAAGATTAGTTGGAATACTGATTTATATGAGATTGAATAGTAAATAAAAAGAAATCCTACACGTGATATTTGGATTTTAGGGCCGTGATATATATATATATATATATTGTTATGAGATATGGATCTTGGGTTGATGCCCACTTAAGATGAGTTAGGGTTAGAAATAGGGTTCCTCTCTTATGAGGTTACTTTGTCTATAAATAGGCTTCTCCCCTTCTATTTGTACACACATAATGAGATAATATAAAACTCTCTCTCTTCTCCCTCTAATCTTCTTTCTCTTGGTCTCTCTCTCTTTTCAAACACATTATCAGCACGATTCTCTTTGGTTTGCATAGGTTGAAAAAAAGTACCCAAAGCATTCTTTAGTTTGTGTTTGGTTTCCTACCTCGGTTTGTGAAAATAGCAATAAGTTATAACTTTTAAAGCACCAAGGAAGCACTGTTATTTTTTTCTATCACTCGTTTTGCGTGCAACATCAAAGCACCTTTTTTTTTTTTTTTCATAAGTTTCTGTTTCAAGCAAAGGAGCTCCGGTTTGCTTTTGTCTTCCTGCCTCGGTTTGCATGCGTGCAACGACTTCTATTTCAAAAATGCCAAGGAGCCTTCCTCTCGTCTCGTGACGCTTGCAAGAGGTGTCCATCCATAGGCCCATCCATAACCTCTTCATCTGACCTCTGATCGTCGAACGTGTTGGTTCTGTAGATTTGTGGCGACGGACACTTCCTAATAGATGCAACAATCAGAGATTTTAATGGTCAATTTTTTTTTTCTGGACTGCGATCATGGTAAGTGATTTCCAAACCATAGTTCAAATCTAAATTATTTACTATAATTATAGTGCTTGGTTACTGTTCATCTTCTTGCATGATTATTTTTCTCTCTTTTAATTTAAATTTATCAATACTATGAATGGATCACAGAATAGAACCAGAAGTTCTAAATCTGAACCCGAAGTTCACTGATCTATGGATCAAAAGTCCTAAAAGTTAGAATATTGATATGAACCTGTAGATTCATATCCATAAATCAAAACTTGGAGTTTTTTTGTTTAAATCCAAATAAATATATGGCCATGAAATTAAATATGAAAAATTTGACAGAACCAGAAGTTCTGATCATTTGTTAAAACCAGAAGTTCTACTTGAAGATTTGATAGAACCTGTAGTTCTAATCTCATATGTTATGAACTTGAAGTTCTAAACTAAGCCAGAAGCCTCGACAGAACCAGCAGTTCTGATTTTCAAAGTTGAGAACTTGATGTTTTAACTTTTCATTGGCCAATTTTTTTTAAATTCCTTCCTTAATTATTTCTGATGTTAATATTTCATTATTTTTTTTCCTTTTACTTTATTGATTATCTGCACATGGTTAACTTAATATATATTTTCTATTATAGTTCTTGCATGATGTCAAATCTGGATAAAATTGACTTTAAAGCACTTAACATAAATGGGGACAATTACTTATCTTGACAATTGGATGCTTAAAATCCATTTGCAATCCAAGAAACTAGGAGAGGCCATAAAGGAAGTAACAAGATGTCTCTAGAGGAAAAAGCATTAGCCCTCATCTTCCTGCGCCATCACATACATGAAGACCTAAAAAATGAATACCTTACTTAGGAAGACCAAGTAGGCCTATTGAAATCTTTGAAGGATAGGTATGATCACCAGAAGATGGTCATACTACCAGCTTGTAGACACCTCATTTGATCCCCTACGATAGCCTTAAACAGTTGTTATATATAATGATGCCCCCATTTCACCCATAATTGAATGGTTAATGGCATAATTCAAATTAATTAATGACAATGAAGATGCTTGTTGAAAATTTTAGACGTATTTCAACGATTCATAGAAATTCGTAAGAAAAAAGCCAAACTACGTCGAGACTCCAAGTCAAGCCCACTACTCACTAAGGTATCTAGACCAATTAGTTCTACGTTCTGAGAGTTTTTTGATGATATGTAGAATATCCAAATCCGACTGATGGATTAGGAGATATGGCCCTCGGAAGATCACCCTAGCGGCCCCACACCAGAGACACACTTGGGCACCACCCTAGTTGTGCCCTTGTCTCAGCCACACTTGGGTGCACACACAGGTGCGCCCAGGTCCCAAGTTGCCCTAGAAAAGATCTTGAGTGCGTACTTAGGTGTATCCCGCTCTACCTTTCGTAGTTCCGACCAACCTCAGCCCAAAAATAATCCAAACCCAAACCCTAGATCCATTAAGCCTTAAAGTTGGACATGGGCGCCACCATGTGTGCGCCTAACTCAAGGGACCCACTTGGGCGCATCTATGTGTGTGCCCAAGTCTAGAATACCCTAAATTCGCCTTGGAGTGAGTGAAGCTTCTAGAAACTCGTGCATACAGCAACCCTAACCCCTCTTCCACGCCAAAAACTCTTATATAAGGATCTCTTATACCATTTGCAAAAAAGAGGCTACCAGAAAGAGAGAAAAGAGAAGAAAAGGGAGAGAAAGAGAGTAGCCACCATAGAGAGAGCTCTAGATCTAGAAGAAAGGAGAAGAGGGAGCACTCTGATTCTCAAGATCAACAATGGAGAAACCTTCCCAAAGCCATGGACTTGCGCAAGAGATTCGATCTAGACCTGAAGAACACGTATCCAAACCAGTATTTCTAGATTTAGTTCTTTCAATTAGTATTAATCATTATTAGTAGTTAGAAATATGCTTTTGATCATGCATCCATTGTAGATTTGCATTAGTAGTGATACTTTCCTAGTAGATCTAACATTTAATATTCATTCCATCATTAGTAACTTGCTTAGGATTAAAATAGATCTTGCATTGATCTCATTTTTATCATAAAAATCCGAATCTGAAAGAAAAAAGTGCAGAAAAGCACTTGGGCGCACACACAGGTGCGCCCAAGTCTCTGGAATAGGGTTTCGACCCCGGTTTCCGTTTTGCCTGCATTTTGTCTCTCAAATCCGGATTTCTCTTCATATAAGTTGGTATCAGGACCTTCGGATCGGTAACTTTGCATTCTGTATCGTGTAAAAGGCATCAAAAGAATACCAAATTTATTACTAAAAAGGAAAAGAAGGAAAAAAGTGCAGAAAAGCACTTGGGCGCATACACATGTGCGCCCAAGTCTCTGGAAAAGGGTTTCGACCCTGGTTTTCATATCGCATGCATTTTGTCTCTCAAATCCGAATTTTTCCTCATAAAAGTTGATATCAGAGTCCTCGGATCTGTAACTTTGCATTCTGAAACGCGCGAAAGGCATCGAAAAGATACGCAAATACATTACCAGAAGGAAAAGGAAAGGGGAAGAAAGGACAGTGCACTTGGGCTCCACTGTGACTCTGCCCAAGTCTTTGCCAAAGAGATCCATCCCTTGAAATTCGATCCTCGCGTCATCACCTTCAAATCCGAAAATTCTTATATCAATAATTAATATTAGGACCCTGCATTTAGTCACGAAGTGTCGGAAATCGAGTTGGAGTATTGTTGAAAATTACAAGTGCGTCACAACCCGCAGGGGAGACACTTGGGTGCCACTGTGTGCACCCAAGTAGTGTATAGGCACTTGGGCGCCCCTGTGTGTGTGCCCAAGTCCCCAGTTCGTCTTTTGGCCCGTATTTTCCACATTTTGCATTTCATTTAACTTGTTGCTGCATCTATGTGATGACTATGATTGATTGTTGAACTTTTGGACTTCAAACTACTAAATCGTCACACTTTAGGTTAGGTTTCATTGGTTTTTGCATAAAATACGAAAGAATCGTAAAATCATAAAATAATTCTCCTTTCATCTTGCTCTTTAGTAATTAGAGAAGAAAACTCAAAAAGATTAAAAGAAATAGTAACATCCATAGAAAAAAAAGGGAGTAGATACTAAGTAGATGAGCCTAGGTTATTCTATTCGCGCCTAAGTAAATTAATAACCTTAATCAACCTTCACGTAAAAAAAGCCACTATTTAAGACACCTAATTAAAACATCTACTTGAACCTTAATAAATAAGAACCATTGACCTGAATCCTAATTTCCAAACCCTGATTAAAACTATAATTCGAACCTTAATTCGAACGTTAATTAAAATCCCTAACTCCAACCCTTAATTAAAAAAAGAAAAAGAAAAAACCTTTAAGCAATCCCTAGCAAACGAAACCCTAGTTAGCAATCCCTAACAAACAAAACCCTAATTAATAAATCTAAATAGGTCAAAACGCCTAATTAATCCAAACCCTAATCAATAAGCTTGATCAAGAAACCTTCAAATCAAACCTTAATCAATCAAATCCCAATTACCAATTCATAATTAAGACCCTAATCAAGACCTAATTAAAACGATAGATAAAACACACCCAAAGAATAAAAACATTTCCCAACCAAGACATGAGTTAGAATACCCTAAATTGACATAGAAAATACTCGAGAATCCATCAAACGAGCACCCACCCAACAAGCAGACACTTGGGCGCCATCACAAGTGTGTCCAAGTCACCCCAGACACCTGGGCACCCACACAGGTGAGCCCAACACGCCCCATCCCCCCCAAGACAGACCCCGGAACTCGCCTTTGTTGTGTTTCGTCTTACGAACTCCGACTACAATCACACTTAAAGAACAGAGACCTAAAACCAACCCGCGATACAGATCTACTGACATAGAACATCTGAGAACCTGAATTTAAGCGGAAGAATCTCGGAAAGACCTAAAACCCGCGAACCGAACACCTAGGTACCACCACAGGTGCGCCCAAGTCCCATTTCCAACCCCTGGGACCGCCGAATCCCTATTCACTTCCAAATCATTACCCTAGAATCATCATAGAACCAATAACAACCCTGAAATTAAAAATTCAATTAACTTAAACCCATCCGGAAGCTCGAACCAAGGTCGAGTCACCAAAGAATATCAAGTTCTGAGTTAGGCGCCACTGCTAGTGCGCCCAAGTGTACAGAACCTCTTAGGCGCACACACAGGTGCGCCCAAGTCCTTTGTCAGATTTAGTGTGAACCTCGGTTGAGTTTCGAGTTCCAGACTTAAGATTATTAAAATAAACCAACCCAAAACTTAAAACAACATCAGAACAGAAACTCACACTTAGCAAAGCTCCCCAAATTCCAGAATTAACATCGATACGTCGTCACTAGCCAAACCATATAAAACCTGGTACTTGGGCGTCTCTGTCTATGCGCCCAAGTCAACAGAGTGATCTAGGTGCCACAATGTGTCGCCCAAGTCCTCTGCCAGCCTCTTTTTGTTGATTTCGACATTTTTTTTTTATCATTTGGAGTGAAACCTGAAACCCTAGATCCAAAAACACATTAATCAAAACCTCAAAATATCTTAAAAAAACTCTTAATCAATACTACTACTTAAAATAAACCAAACCAATTAAAACCCTACTCAACAAATTACTTAGGCGCTGAAACCATCAAGCTTAGGTTGTCCACACTCTAGGATTAGATCAGATTCCCTCATTAAGTAGATTAGAGCATTAGGCTTCGTCCCATCACTTTTCTTGTTCCGTTAGGGGACCGGGAGAGCTGATGTGGGCAGTCTAGGACCTTAGGTTAGGGTTAATCTAATGATCAATAATAAAGCAATAATCACGTAAATCCAAGTAAAATTCCCAAGGTAGACCCTTCTAGCCCCATTATAAAAAAATCCATAAAAACATAAGACTAACAAAATCAATCCAAAAAGATTTTTCCTTTATTTCTTCCTCCACCTCGGGTGCCAGATATTTAATCGAACTTATTGATGAAAGGGAATAACGAACGGATTTCTAAAATTGAATGAATGAGAATGACGAGATGAGATGAATGATTTCACACACACTTTTAAAAAATCACAGCCCATCTGCCACCCTAAAACAAACATTGGCCCATCGGCCACCTCCAATCAATTACAGCCCATTGGCCCTTCACTTTTTATCACTCGTGTATCGTACACGAAAAGCACAGAAATCACAAGTCAAAGTCTCATTTGAATCATCATTTTGGTTTGAAAAGTCAGCCTTTAAACCCTGTTTTGCCAAGGGATTAGAAGGGGGTACTCGGGAACGGGGCCGATCCTTTTTTTAAATATTTGGCACCTCCCCCCTTTTATTTTCTTTATTTTAATTATTTTATCTTACTTGGATGCACTATGATTAAGCTATGTGAGGATTAACCTTTATTTGGACTTTAACTCAAAGCCCTGAATTGACCATATACTTAAGAGACCCAAAGCTACCCAAATTAATGTGGCAGGACAACCGTCATGTGTTGCCGGCAGCACATTAGATGAGAGGAAGAACCCCACTCACTTATTTTCTCCCATTTATTTTCTTCGACTTCTGTTAAAGAACGGTGTTACAGCCGTTACCGTAGCTGGCGATCGTGATCTGTCGATTTTGAGGGTAGTCGGAATCCTCATTTTCGATGTAAAATAAATAGCATATATAGATGAATGGAGATTTCCCAAAGCCAATGTGCGCATGGGGTGGGGGGGGGGGGGGGTCGAAATTCACATCCGACAGCCTGATGATTGTGATGGGACCTATTTTGTTTTCCTGTCACTGATTTGGATCTTTTTGGAATTTTATTCTAGGGCACAAACATCCAATCAATGATAAGATGTCCATGTCCCATCCAGTTTAGGGTGATTATGAGTCTAGTCCGAAATTAAACATGAGGTTTGAATGAACCGTCGACTAAGCTTGCCCCCATTACATCAACACTCACCACCGAACAACATAAAACGTGCTCTTCTCATCCCCTCTTTCTCTCTATTCTCATCTAAATATTTCTTCACTATTGGAGGGTTACACATTCGGGATGTCCCCTCTCACCTCCACTAATGCTCCGCACCACTAGCAGGTCACACCAAGCCTCGTAGAATATAGAATCCTCTAGGGTATTAGATGGATCCTTAGCAGCTTCAAGTCATGACCCACAACAAATAAGACGGTCCCTCTTCGAAGGAGGCCTAATCCTAGTCAATACCATTACAATGGGAAGGAGTCATTCTAATGCATCTACCCCATCTCATTCATCAGGGAAGAACCAACTCTCCTTGCATTCATGAGTGACTTACACGGACCTAGTCAGTCCCACTGGCCAGGTTATAAGATATAGGGTTCACGATAATATTTCGTCAAGGGATCACTCTCTCCATGCAAGCGAACCTGTTGTTTCGCAAGTTATACCCTACTCTTCCCTAATCAGTTAGACCGAGCCAATCACATCTTCTATCCCACAGTATGGGATGCCTACTGATGCACCTATCACTACCCCGGTTAGAGTCATCGCGCCATCACACTCTCGCAATAAACGAGGATCCGTATCGTCAAGCGAGTCATAGTTTAGTAAACCCGAGTCAGTTGGTGACGTCCAATACCTCACACAAAAACCCTTTGACTCATATAGGGACATCAGATGTCCACCAACAACATCAGCTAGCTCGACCTCAAATCCAAGTAATGACTTCTCCGCCTATCAATCAAACGAATTATAATCATGTGACGGCCGGCAATGATATAGTATATCCTTAGCCGATTCAATGTGAGAGGACCCCTCCTGTTTATCAAAATCAGACCACCCCAATCTACCATGTGCCTAATCCAGATGAAGGTCCCCAATCGAAAACGTGCAAGTTATCAAACCCTCGGGCGTTAGAAATTTTTATCAAACATACCAAGGAAATGAGCCACACTATGAGCAGGCATATTGACCGCTCACCTTAAGCCTGATGGTTGATCCATATAAAGGACAGTCAGTAACTTATGGAGGAACTCAGTTGAACCAAAACTACCATCCTATTCGGTAACAGTATCCCCAGGACCAGTTCTAAGAACCATCATACGCCCCTGCTCCACTAGTACCATACAAACCATAGACAATTCAATACCTAGATCCTTTAGTATTTAAAGAACTGTAGAAAAACGTAGAAGAGCTTAAAAATGAAATTAAGAAAAAGTCCTCGAGCTCAACTGGAAGAAAGCTAGGTTTCTACGATTTTACCAAAAAGGAAGAAAAAGAGAGGTCACCCTTCCCTGTAAGTTCATACCATACGATGGGACAACTGACCCTCAACACCATCTAGTCTCATTCTGCAACAAATGTCACGCCATTGCTGACAACGACTCCATGCTCATAAACTATTTTTAGGAATCATTAACAGGGGATGCATTAACTTGTTATACCTCTGCACCTTCTCATGAGATTAATACCTTTGAGGATGTAGTGGAGAAATTTCTAGCACGATACCAGCACCTAACCAAAAACAAACCCCTTTGGCACGACTTAGCAAACCTCAAACAAAAGAACAACGAAGATTATGAGGAATTCGCGGTGAGATGGCAAAATCGATTCGCGCGATCAGACTGCAATATGCAAAAAGAGGAACAAGTGAGAATGGCCATATCCAATATGAAAGATCCGATGAGGGCTTTAATGACGATCGGGGAGGTCGTTAGTTGGAATGGCCTATACCGTAGGTTGTCCAGGATGAAACAAAATTTGGACGATGGAGTATTAAACACCATCATTGACCATAAAAAGAACACGCGTAGGGCAGGCACAACTACTCAACCAGAAAGCTGTGCAACCCCTGAGGTAAGCTCAAATCAAGAAGAGGTTTACCGACCATACCAAAAACATAACAGTTTTAGCTTTAACCAATACCAAAACCAGGGGCAAAATGGTAATTCCAATTTCCAGGAAGGTAACCCGAATTATCAAAGGAACAACTGAAATTATCAGCGGAACAATCCGAATTTTCGAAACCCTCTGAGAAACAATCAAGGTTATGACCAACCACCAAAGAACCAAGGACCCCCGGTGAATTAAAACCAGAACTCTGAGCACATACAATCAGTTCCAAATTCAACAGTTCCACCTCAAAATCAGAGCACGAATCCTCTACCCAACTACAATACCGTTCCCTTCAATTACAATAGAGACAACAATGACAACCAAAATAACACGAACTATGGGAATAGAAGAAGATTCGGACCCAAAGGAGCAAATTACCCATCTCTACCCCAACCTTGGATTGCTATCTTCTGGTTTCTTTTAAACCAGAACGCCATTCGACTCCCACCGGAACGACTGCAGGTGTGGTTGGAACACCTAGATAAAATCAAGTTCTGTGCTTACGATAGGATGCAGGGGCATGACCTCACCCAATGCTACACAGTTAGAGACCTGATTTATGATCTCAATGACAAAGGCAGAATCGATTGGAGTAATATTAGGCCGATAAGTGCGAATGACTCCCAAAATACCCCTCCTAATCGAAACACGACCACCAATCTAACACAAAATGCTCTAAACATGTAGATTTATACAAACCCGCTACCTCAACATGGACCATCAACCTCTGGACAAACCCCGTAGACTCAATTCATAAACATCACCATGATAGAGCACCAATGTGTTGATGCCCCAGCCCAAGGAAGCGTAAACCATAGCCAACCATGCCACGACGAGTTCTTTGAGGAAGAAGACTATCGAAAATACTTCGTACCATGGGATGGGAAGAACAAATTCAAAATCTTTAATTCCGGAATGGGCACGATCGTTGATTCTCCTGACCTTTACAAAGTGAATTTTGATGAGCCAAATGATTATAGACCACCAATCCCTGAATTCCCAACTAGATCCTCGCCCGAATACAAACGCTTCTCAAGCCCACCTCCGATCTGGACGGATCCGTTTGAGGAGACAGTTGATGAAAGAGCTTATACTTCAATAGAAATAGGGATAGAATATGATCTCTTAGGGCACCTCACAAAGATCCCAGCTAAGATATCCGTCCTCGACTTGATTAAAACCTCACCCAAGCATCAACAACAATTACTTGAGGCTATTACGCGCTTGCAAGTCCCTGTAGGCATAACTCCTGAAGAGTTGAGAACTACCATCGCAGCTTTGGCCCCGGGAGCTTCCTTCCCTGCCATCACATTTATCGAAGAAGAGCTGAAAGATACACCACCTGAAGCGAGAACGTCTCCTCTACATTTAGCGGTTAAGATAGCAGGAAAGGAAATGCCAGGAGCACTAATAGACACCGGCGCATCATTGAACATATGCCCATTGAAAACTTACAAAGCTTTAGGGCTCACAACAAAAGACCTGACTCTGGCCCCTATGGTGGTGACCGGTTATGATGGAAATAAGAAAACAGTTTGTGGAAAAATCATGTTATTAGTGCAAGCGGGTCCGATCTCGATGCCCGAAGAATTTTACATCATGGATATCCCCACTACTTTCAACTTAATCTTAGGACTCCAATGGTTAAATCATATGAACGTTGTTATGTCAAGTAGGCATCAATGTGTTAAATTCCCCTATTTAGGTAAGATCGTGAAAATGATGGGGGATCCACTTGTGATTGAACTGGAAGGACTTCAAATACTCCCGACCTTACAGCCTGCTCCTATGATGCCATAAGTCAAGGTTCACAGATACATAGTTGACCCTCTCATCTCCTTAATGGATATAGACCCCATGCAAAATGCATTTTCTGAATCGCCCTCTCTGCAAAGTCCAATAACAGACAACAAGAATCAAGCTCAAGGATGGACTCTGATGAGGAAGATGGGATATCAACCCGGATTTGGACTTGGAAAGGATGGAGAAGGTATTATTGATCCCTACATACTAGACCCTAGAATGAGAGCAGAAGGATTAGGGTACGATACTCACGATAATCTGAGGTGTAATCGAGAGGACTGGACTTTAGATGAACATTTCGTGAGACACGATAAAATTCTAGATCCTAACACGTCACCGACTAGAGAAAGATGCTACAATTTTGATCCAAACGATAAAGGTAAGGCCGTTTTAGTAGAAGATTGGGAAGACTCCACGTCATCCGAAATCAAAATTTACGAGGAAATCTTCGGCACTTGGAGAGAGCTCCATTCACTAAAAGGATTGAACAATGCAAACCGCACTGGTGATCCAAGGTTCCAAATCCTGTCGTGCAACATGTTGACTGCGGACAAATTGACTCATTTAAAAAAAAATGCCGATTTCCGAACTCCGAGAAAGCCGCGAAACATGGGAAATCGAAGACCCTACCCCCAAAGAGGTGGAGTATTGGCCCATTGCTTGGCGCCACTGGCGAGAAGACCCCTCTCAAGGAGACCGTGAAATCTGGAAAGCCGATGACCAAAATGATCAAAAAGCGGTATACTGGCCCACTGCTTGGCCATGCCAGGGGGAAGGATCCTCCTCGGTAGATAGCACATTTTCAACCCCAAAAACCCAAAAAATTAGAAAATAGAAAACCCAAAACATAGGAACCGTAGGAGTAGAAAAATTTAGTCATCATCGAAATATGGGTGATCCGAGGCAATGGAAGTTACCCCCGGTAGAGCCGTCCCGACTAGAGGAGATTATGACCAACATTGATAAGTTAGGCTGTGAATCTATGCCTGTCATTCCAGAACCCGAGCCCTCAGCACAACATGCGAACATCAACGATGGAATGGGTGTTTAGAAATTAGTGGACGCCGAAGAAGGGGATGACAAAATTTCTAAGAGATTTAGAAGAATAGTCAAGAAGTTTGATGAAGAGACACAAGCAGCTGCCGAAAAGACAAAGGAGATAAACTTAGGGACGGAGGAGAGACCCAAGTAGGTCCAAATCAGCACGTGCCTAGAATCAGACGAAGAGAGTAAAATCCTTGAGGTCCTAAGGGAATATCAGGACGTGTTCGCATCGGATTATAAGGATATGCCCGGACTGGATCCCACTATAAGAAAATGATAAACCAGTCAAGCAAAAGTTGAGGAAGATGTTTCCCGATGTTGCCCTGAAAGTAAAAGAAAAGGTTGACAAACTCCACCAAGCTAAATTCATCAGAGTTGTATTGTTCCCTCAATGGGTCGCCAACATAGTCTTGGTAAAGAAGAAAGACGGACGCGTCCGAATCTATATTGATTTTCGAAATCTGAACAAGGCATCACCCAGAGGCAATTTCCCCTTGCCGCACATCGATGTGCTTATTGATAATACTGTAGGGCACGCCATGCTATCATTCATGGTTGGTTACTCAGGGTACAATCAAATCAAGCTGTCACCAGAAGATCAGGAGAAAACATCATTCACCACACCCTAGGGGACTTATTGCTGCGTTGTGATGCCTTTTGGCTTGAAGAATGCCGGTGCCACTTAACAGAGAGCCATGATGGCGATAGTCCACAATATGATACATGATTGTACGAAAGTTTATGTAGATGACATTCTAATCAAATCCAAAACCCAAGAAGACCATGTCACAGCTCTTAGGAGAGTCCTTCAACCATATAGGGACACCCAACTGAAAATGAATCCGAAGAAATGCGTTTTTGGAGTCTCCTCGAGCAAACTCCTGGGTTTTATGGTAGGTAATCGGGGGATCGAAGTTGATCCTTCTAAGGTAAAGGCCATCCTCGAATTGTCGCCCCCGAAGAACCTCAAAGAATTGAGAGGCCTCATAGGGCGATTATAGTTCATCAGGAGATTCATTTCACAGCATTCCCAAAGGTGTGAGCCATTCCACAAATTGCTAAAAGGAGGCGTGAGATACCACTGGGATGACGACTGCCAAAAGGCATTTGAAGATCTGAAGAAATATCTATTGAGTCCTCCCATTCTGAAACCCCTATAAAAAAAAAGCCTCTCATTTTATATGTGTTAGCGATAGAATCTGCAATAAGTGTGGTCATAGGTCAACATGATGAGACCGGCCGAAAGGAGAACGTTGTTTATTACCTTAGCAATTCTCTGTTACCCTACGAAAGGAAATACTCCCCAATAGAAAGAACCTGCTTAGCCGTAGTTTGGGCGGCTCAGAAATTGAGACATTACTTTCTAGCCCATCAGGTCAAACTCCTAGCAAGGATTGATCCCTTGAAGTATATTTTCAAGAAACCCGTTACTTTGGGAAGAGTCGCGCGATGGCAAATGCTCTTGGCCGAATTTGACATAACCTATGTTACATAAAAGTCCATAAAAAGGATAGGCAATCGTTGACCATCTAGTACTCCTCCCTTTGCATCAATATGAGCCAGTTAGAACTGGTTTCCCTAATGAGAACATTTTGTTTACAGACGTTGAGGAGGTTAAAAATGATGATTCATGGACCATGTACTTTGATGGGGCTTTGAACCAAAATGGAAAAGGAGTCGGGGTAGTGTTATTATCCCCGGAAGGAGTTGTCATACCGAAAGCCTCAAGATAGGGTTTCCAGTAACCAACAACGTGATGGAATACGAAGCTTTACTAGCAGGACTGAGAGAAGCCCAGGCCTTGGTGTCGAGAAACTGAGAGTCTTTGGCGATTCCAAGGTAGTTATTTCCCAAATAGCCCGAGAATGGAAGGTCAGCGCCCCAAAGCTTGCACATTACCATACAAAACTAAGGGAACTAATGTCTAATTTCAAGAAAATCTCCTTCCTTTGCATCCCTTGAGCCTTGAATCGATTGGCCGACTCGTTAGCAATCCTATCTTCGATCATAGAGATGCCTGACAACAAATATTCAGAAGGTTTCCTGATTAGAAGGCTAGCTTCTCCGTTCGTCAAACCGATAGATCAAACCAAAGGGAACCCTACCGAAGTTCTGCCAAAAGTTTCAAAGGAAAATAGTAAGAAAGCCAAGACCAAAGAGTCTGATCAGGAGAAAAATACTAAGACCGAAGAAGGACTTCTGGCTCGCATACAACATGATGATGACCTGGTAGACGATCACCCATGGTACTATGATATCTGGAATTACCTACGCAATGGCTACATCCCTGAATATGCCACCCGATCGGATAAAAGAGCGTTGAAAGGAAATGTTTCAAAGATACATCATAGTCGCGGGGCTGTTGTATCGTAGATCATTAAGTGGAATTCTCCTACGATGTGTGACCACAGAAGAAGGGCAAGAGATATTTGAAGAAGCACATTCAGGAGAGTGTGGAGGACATGTCAACGGCCAGATGTTGGCTAAGAAGATCATCCGTTTAGGTTATTATTGGCCATCCTTAGAGTCAGATTCAGTCCATTATGTTAAGAGTTGCAAAGAATGTCAGTTGCATGCCGACCTAATTCATGCCCCCGCATTATCACTTCACCCTACTATAGCTCCATGGCCTTTCTCGATATGGGCCTTTGATATCATAGGGTCCCTGGCCCCTACTCTAGAAAACACACAAAATAAGGCATTCATATTGACAGCCACAAAATATTATACTAAGTGGGTAGAAGTGGAGGCATATGTTAATATTAAGGCTACTTCTGTAGTTAAATTCATTAAAAAGAATATAATAGCCAGGTTTGGCATTCCTAAGGTGTTCATAACAGACAATGGTCCCCAGTTTATATCTCAGCAAATGAATGAGTTGTGTACAAAATATGACATAAACTGCATTATTCAACCCCATATTATCCCCAAGCAAATGGGCAAGCCGAAGTAACCAACAAGACCTTATTGAAGATCATCAAGAAGACCGTGCAAACAGCCAAGGGTAATGATTGGCCAGACTGTTTGGTTGAAGCGTTGTGGGCGTACCGGAGTCTTATAAGAACTCCTATAGGAGAAACCCCATACTCTTTGACCTACGGAATGGAAGTAGTCCTTCCTTTCGAAGTCCTTCACCCGTCACTGCGTGTCTAGCTACATGAAGATATAATGGAAGACCAAAAGAGAGAAGCATTGCTACTTCAACTAGATCCACTCGACGAAAAAAGAATGAAGGCAGCAGAACATGCACAAGTATACCGGAAACGAATCACCAGTGCCTACGACAAACATGTAAAAGAAAGAAAGTTCAAAGTTGGTGATTTCGTATTGAAATGCATCACTCCATCCCAGCTTTTGCATCCCAGAGGTAAGTTACAACCCAATTGGGAAGGCCCTGATATAATTAAGAAGTATATTCTGGAAATACATACAGACTAGTAAATGCAGAAGGGGAAGAGCTCCCTGATCCATGGAACGCTACCTGAAAAGGTACACAGTCTGACCCTTCCTTACTTCTTGTGGAGTATGACCCTCTTTGCTCCCTAGAGTAGTTGTAGAAATCCCATAGGAGGACCAAAGAGATGCACTTTGATTAAACTGAGAACTCGAACACACTCCAGCACCTAAAAATACACAAAATGGTGACTGCCCCACACAAATTTCGCACGGTTAAAGCCACCCAATGTGAAGGTTTGTAGGTGAGATCGCTCATGTTACGAAAGCTTCTTGATTGTTTACAAAAAAAAAAAAAAAAAAAAAAAAAAAAAAAAAAAAAGGAGATAACGGTTTTGTGACTAGTTTGGGTTCGTAGCCTCTTTAAACCCGAGCTAGTAAGCCCGTAGTGATATTTACATATCTAGTGCCCTAAAGCCACCTGGTTTGGGAGTCATTGGTTGAATGCTCGTTACATGGGTTGATTAGAAAGCTTAAGGTACCAAAGCATTGCACAGTCACATGTCAAAAAAAAAAAAAAAAGAAAAAAAAAAAAGAAAAAGAAAAAACTATTCTATTAGAATTAGGCTCACTGAAGTGACATGGGTACTCATGAGGTGAACTAAGCAGAAGGTGGTCGAAAACCACAACACTAAGGTAGCACGGTGATTCACCACCCCACACACAAACGCTACTCACGAATGAGCCCCAGAGGCAGTCAGATGCTCTCCAAAGTTCAACCGAAAAAGACTAAGTAGCTACAAAAGGGGGCCTGTGAGGGTTAACCTCCAAAGGATAGCTAAGGAAGATTACGTTACCGCCATAGTGAAAATCATGGATCGAGAAGCTAATTACTTTCACACCCTCACCCACAGCCAGAATAAATACTATTCTTATGCTGGGGCATTTATATATATATATGTACATATGAATATATGTTTATCCCACACGGTTTCCCAACCTGGGTCCTCATCGCATACACAATTGGGACGAGCACTCACTAGCCCACACCCACCCACCTCATGCACGGTTTTACTACTAATGACTTTTGGTTGGATGCAGGAGAAACATATCTCCTAAGGTATGAATTCAATCTTATTATTACCAAAGCTTGAATGCCGAAATGGCCCCCTGACATTTTTACCGAGAAAGGAAAATGCCAACTTAGCCACACTATGCAGGGGGCCTAAAAATATTAAACTAACAAGTTTGTTTCTAGACCTTGCAGGGAACCCAACCCCGATCGCATCCAAAACATTCCACAAGTTGGGGCATTTTTTACGGGTATTGTTTTGTGCACAACTCCTCATAATTTGAAGAAGACAAAGTAATGATAACCAAACTTGGGAGATATAAATTATGTCTGTTACGATGCTTTATGATGAATTTGATTATAGATGCATGCTGTGCACACCTTTTTTATGATATCACATGTTGTGCGATTTAAAAAATGCAGTTATCTTGAACCTCTATCTTTATATTTATAGCTAACAACGTGAATGCCTTATAACATAGAACTGCTTAGGCCACGAGCATCACACACCCAGGCACTCCCCATTGTTTGAGAACCCTAAGTAAATATTCCATCTCCAGCTCGAAATTGATATGAGATCGTGTTCATTTGGTCTATTATGTAGATTTCATTCTGGCTATCCCTGATTACCAATGGTCCTCCCTATGAGATCTGTGCTAGAGCACGAATTTTGAGATATTTTAGAAAAATTTCGTCAGCACTTCCCCTTGTTTTTTGGACTCCGAAAAATCTCCGAATACAAGAATTGTCAGATTGTATGGACTCAATCCATCAGTTGATGTAATAAATTGATTAATTTCTTTATTTATCAATAAAGTCATGCTTTCCTTTCATGAGATGAATGGTGTTCTACTACTTAATGCACATGACCAATATATATGACATGATGGTTCATAAGTTGAACCGGATCCCATTAGTATATTAGATGTGATATATGTGTATGGATGATATCCACACACATGAGACATGTGTCACAAATCTTATACTTAAATATTTTCACAACCAGTAATGAGACTAAGCATCTCATCTGATAAGGTTGCCGAATCTATCTACATTATCCCGTTGTGCCAATTAATGGATTTGTCATTAGTACGTACGCACCCATCTCGATTAAGAGTTAATTGGATGGTACTGATGATCACTGTGATTAATTGGGGCTCAAGGATAATAAGATGTGGATCTAAATTGGAAGAGACAGATTTGATCCAATTGATCCATGGATATTGATAGAGGGGCCTACTTGTAGTAATTGGAAAGTTTAGGGTCTTCTTTGTAATTTATTCCTAAGACTGAGGTGCAATTGCATTTATATAGTGGTGTTATTTGTAATTAACTATGGGTCCAGATTACACATGAGATGTGGGGTCGCGGTGTCCCAGTTGGAGCCAGCTTTTTATGGAATCCCTAGTGGTTCCCATGCTAGCCCAAGTTATTGGAAAGATACTATCGTACTTGAACTCTAAGAGGAAGGAATTAGAAAGTTATTGTTTCTATTTGAAGTAGGACTTCTAATAGCGGTAATAGTAAGCTTACTAATTGTTGTGGAAGTGAGACTTCCATAGTAATTAGAAAAGGGAGAAAGTTGTTAATTGTTTTGGAAGTTGAACTTCTATTTCAATTAGAAAAGGAGGAGGCATGAAAGGTTATAAAAGGGAGGAGATTTCCCCCTTGGACGTCCAACATATTGGAAAGCACGCCTAGCCCCCTTTTGTGCAAGTGTTGCACAAGTCCTCTCTCTCTCTCTCTTCTAGTTCTCTTCTAGTTCCTTGGAGTTTCTAGTTGGGTTTTTCTCTTGAAGTTTTCACCAATCTTCTTGAGAAAAGAGATCTAATAGCGGGTTATAGCGTGGAAGACAACAAGGTCTTGGAGATCCCAAATTGCTTCAAGAAGAGTTCTTGATCAACTTAATTGTCTTCTTCTCCATTAGAGCACTATCAGGCTCCAAAGGTATAATCTGCTTCTCTACTTGTTGTGGATTATTTTGTTGCATGGTACTGCTGGTTTCTATCTTTTAGATTGGTTATATTGCTATACATGATTGATGAGATGGAGGGATTGCATCCTGGATGTGGTTTAATGGCTTGATGGGTACTTGATCCCTGAGTCAAGTGGGTCAAAAAGTTTTGAAAACCTATCCACGAGGCCCACCTACTTCCAACAATTGGTATCAGAGTTATACCTCATCTCTAATCACGTTAGATCAGTAAGCTTGTTCTAATCTTTGCATGAGATGCGAAGCGGATAGAGCAAGGGCTATGTATGGATCAGTTTTTGATGGATTTGCTTGGTTTATTAGTAGATCCATGTTTGGATAGTTACAAAAGGGTTTGACAATGTTGGATGGATGATAAGACGCCATAGGAACACTTTGGAAGTGATTTGGAGAAGATTGGACACGAAACAGAAAAATCCAAGTTGTAGGTTTCCGTCAGTCCGGTCGACCTGGCCTCGTGCTCGGTCGACTGGGTGACTGCAAGTCGGTTGACAGAGCCTTCTGGCAGGTCAACCGAGGACACTGCTTCAGGTTGCAGAAATTGGATTTTTCAGTTTCGGGTCTTCTTTTGCGTCCTGTTTTTCCAGCATTGTTTGGCAGCCTAGTTTTGTGATTTGTATGGATGTATGAGACACTAACATGCAGGTTATCTTGTCCTCTCCAAGTGGCCCACAAGTCTTTTACTTTTTTTTAATGGTTGATGATTTATTTTAGGTTAAGTGTAAAGGGCATCATGGTTTCCTTGGTTTCTTGCGAAAGGGCAAGGCATGGTGAATTTCTCTATAGCCCTTTTATTTTCATGTTTAGATTACCATGTAAGTCTCATTGTAGAGACATATGAATTTATGTAATTTTTCAAAAATTTGTAAATTCTGGAGATGTCCGAGACGAAGAAGGAAAGTGAAGTTGGACTCCTAATCAAAGAGTTTGAAGACTACCTAAAGGATCTTGGAGATGCCCAAAGAGTTTGAGGATTCCCAAAGTTTTGGAAAGTCTAAAAGTCCAAGAAATCTATTCTGCTTGGGCCATGTGGAGGAGATGACTAGTTTCTAATTTTAGCGCTTTCTATTTATGGATGAATGCTTATTTTAGAAAGTTTCCGAATTTGATTCAAACATAGCAATCTCCAAAATTGGTCAGATCAAATTAATTTTGGAAAGAGTTCTAATTAGTGTTGGTGGGCCCATGAGATGAATCCATTGGTAACACTAATTTAAGAAACTGGACATTCCTTAAAATAACTTGACTTGGAACCAATCATTGGTCATATCATGAGATGATTTGATGTCTATATTTGTGGGCCCATATACCTAGAAGGAAATCCTCAATTCTAAAATATTAAGTGGGAGCGGGGCATTTACATTTAGAAATCCCCATGGTTTTCTACCATAGGTCCATTGTAAGGAAAGTATTAGCCTCACGCCATCTAGAGAATGGTCGTTCCCCACAGAGGGCTTTTATTTGTCTAGTTACTAAACATGGATCTCCTATGGATAGTGTTGGTGAGACGGGGCGGGGGCCCACTCCCCAAGGAGGAGCTGCCCGCAACGGTTGTCATGCAATGTTAGTTGGTGGGTCACACTTAACTAAAATAATGATGTAGTATCCCCAAGGATTTGCCTCATGTATTTTAGAAACCAAAGCTAATCGGGATTCATACATTATTTGGTATGAGATGCCTAGATAATAATGAATGATGGGGATCATAGATAGTTAGTCTTAATTCCAATTTTGACCAACTTTGATCCACACCAATCTAGGTGGTATTTGCACTCCCTAAGGAGGCATACCCCGGGGATTGGGATTCCGATATATTTTGAATTTCGTGGTTTTGAGGATTCCCACATAAATTTGGTAGAATACTAAACCCTATTGTCATTTAAATTCATTAATTGAATGTATGGTTATGTGCTACAATTTTTTAAGCATGAATTCAAATACTTTCAATCCACTTGTGACCATCCTCAACTTGAATAAGTTGGTGAGATCCAACTATGTAGACTGGAAATTGAATCTAGATATTGTCCTCACTACTTCAGGATATAAATATGTCCTTACCAAACCCCACCTTGATGAGCCTGGCCCGGATGCATCGGAAGAAGAAAAGGAACTTTACACCAAATGGGCCAAAGACGATGAGATGGCCAGATGTTACATTCAGGCATCCATGTCTAGTGTTTTGCAACACCAACATCAATCATATAAGACTGCATACGATATTATATCGAACTTAAAGGAGATATTTGTGGAACAGGGCAGGCCTGCTAGGCAGGCAGCTACGGGGGTGCTCATTAGCACCAAGATGGCTGAAGGAACATCAGGACAAGAACACATGTTGAAAATGATGGACTCATTGAATGAGTTAGATGTACTGGGAGCTGCGATTGATGCAGAATCATAGATTAACATAATCCTTGAGTCACTGCCAAAGTCATTCAACAATTTCAAGGTCAATTATAATATGAATAAGATGAATCTGACTCCGGCCCTAGCTGAGCTGTTTAGTCAGCTGGTAGTGACTAAAGGGATTATGAGGAAGAAGCCAACTACCCTAATTACAGAAAAGTCAAATGACAAGTCCAAGCCAAAAGGCAAAGGGCAGAAAGGCAAAAAGAAATCAGTTCCAAAGGGTCCTAAGGTGGAGAATGATCCTAATGGTGGTGCGGCCAAGGCTAACGATTCAGGGACAAAAGGAAAGTGTTTCCATTGTGACAAGATAGGATATTGGAAAAGGAATTGTCCAGAATATCTGTTTAAAAAGAGGACCTCAGGTATGATTGAGTCACTTTTTTCTGAAGTTAGTTTTCCAACTCGTACTTCAGAATCTTGCTGTGTAGACTCTAGGGTAACTAATCACATATGTACTACGTTGCACGGGTTCAAGGAAACCAGGAGGCTAAGTGATGGGGAAATCATTGTCAACCTAGGATCTGACGCTAAGGCGGAGGCTGTTTCAGTGGGAGTCATCACTTTATATTTCTCAAATAATAAATTGGTTTAGTCAGATACATTATATGTACCGTCTTTACGGTGGAATTTAATTTCAGTTTCTAGTTTGGTGAATAAAAGTTATTCTATTACTTTTGGTACTAAAGTTGTCATAAAGAGGAATTGTAGTTTTATAGGTTCTGGCAAGGTAACCAATGGGCTTTATTTGTTAACTCCCACGATGTATGAGATACATGATACTGAAACAATTAATAGACCATTATTAAAGAGAAAGTCACCTTCATCTAATCCAACAAAACTTTGGCACTTGGGGCTAGGTCATCCAATCCATCACCAATGCCTGTCCGCGAGTCCTGTCTGGAAGGCAAAATGACCAAAAGACCCATTTAATCTAAGGGCAATAGGGCCAAAGATTTATTGGAATTAGTTCATACTGATGTGTGTGGACCCATTAATGTCAGGGCCAGAGGAGGATATGAGTACGTCATCACTTTCACAGAAGATTACTCAAGATACGGATACATATACCTAAAGCACCGCAAGTCCGAGGCTTTTGAAAAGTTCAAAGAGTTTTGAGCGGAAGCGGAAAAGCAATTGGGTAAAAGTATCAAGACTCTTCGATCAGATCGAGGAGGGGAATATCACTCTGCTGATTCTATGGGATACTTGTCAGAAAATGGGATTTTATCTCAATTGTCTGCTCCTGGTATGTGATGGACCCGATTCTTCCCTCTCTCCCGCTGCCTCCGCCCCGGGTCTTTCGGGGTACGGCTGAGGGGAGGAAAAGAAAAGATAAAGGGTATCAACATCTTTCTTTTTTTTTGTACGGGTATGCCAATTTCACTTTTCTACTTGGAATTTAGGAATGGTGATCCGAAGATCCACCTTCACAAGTAGAAAGGGGAAATGAAACTTTTTCTAGTTTCTATTGCACGCATATTTTAAGAAAAGAGACAAAAGGGTTTTTTTTGAATACCGTGAAAGGCGATTTCATTTGTTGCCGTGAAAGGCGATTTTGCCGTAAAAGGCGATTTACAAGTCTTATCCATTATGAAAGACAAGAGTTGTGATTTTTGTCTCTAAAAGAAAAATAAAGTACAACAGAAATCAAGAAAAGGAATCTGACTTCTCATTCGATTGTGGGGACACGTTCAGATCGACGGTCGCAAATCATGTATGGGCTCCTCCATCGTCCATACAGATGAGAACATGATGCTTGGATTCTTGGCTTGGCTTTTTAACCTCATATTTTTAAAGGACAAAGACCAAAAGAAGGTTTTATATCCGATAAAAAGCTAAGTAAACGGGCTGAAAAGCCACGTTTTAGCCATGTTGGTAGAAGAAGGGAGGTCCTTGGGGGGGTGGCCCCTAAAGGGTGCTTCAATCACCTTTTGGTGGTCTTTGCAGCAGAGTTGCAGGGCCTCTGGATTTTTTTGTCTTCGTCGGGGGGAGAGCGAGAGCTAGATCCTTTCCCTTTGGAATGCCCTCCTATTTATAGGCCTTTGGTAGCCATTTAGGAGGGTTTATGAGCATTGAATGCATTAATACTCATAATGGGAGGAGTTACAAGTTTTTAAATTACTTGTTTTGTAACTCCTTTTTCCTTGAATCTGATTGGCCGATGGAGAATAATGAGCCTTTAATTGCTTTTAATCCCCATCATGGGAGGAGTTTCATGGCTTTAATGCCATAAATCCTTTGACTTGTAACTCCCCTTTGCTTGCTTTTGATTGGGCCGTCCAAAATAATGAGTTAATGACCGCATTAACTTGTCATAAAACGGATCATTTAACCTCATTAATTGGTCGCCAAGTCGCTTGAAGAGTCGCGGGCCGCGCCGCGTCTTTTGGAATTCTTCTTGCGATGACCGCCGGTGGATCCACATGTTGTTTGATGTCGGATGGAGATGCAATTTCAGGCATTGATTAATGTCAACGTGCCGGCAACATCTGTCCTGTCGATTTCACGATCGGGCGGGCAGAAAGTGTGCTTTCTTTGTCGGCCGGTTGGCGATTTCGAGGCATCTAATGATCATCCAATGATTTCGGCGGCGAATCCGTGATGTTGACGAAGATCGACGGATTTCATGCACAAAAAATCAGATTTTGGAAAAATCACAGGGGCCAATCAACTCGAAACGCGAAAAGGACCCGAAAAAAGGTCTTCCGGCGATTTTTTGGGTCGCCGGAATTCCATGGTCGCCGCCGGCGACCCTGGGCCATGGTCGCCGGCGACCATAGGCCTTGGGCCCATTTTTTGGCCGCCGTTCGGTCGCCGTTTCTTCGCCGTTTTTCGATCTTTTTTCATTCTTTTTTCTTCTGTATTTTTCCTGACATTTCCCCTCATTTATTGGCTTGATTCTCTTGAAGAAAACCCGACGAGAAGCCACACAAATCGGAGCACAAAGTTTCCTATTTTTCTGGAAAGCCGAAGACTTTGTTGTGCGGTTTTGCCGATTTTTTGTCAAGCATTGAAACTAGGCCAAACGATGTCGGAATGACCTGAAATTTGACGTGGAGCTTCTTGAGCAGTAGATAGGACCAACCGTAGGCTTTGGTTTGAGTTTTGAACCCTTTTGGGGTCCCGCAAATGCTTGCCTTAATTTCGTCATGAGAGAAATGCCGAGCTTTGACTTGTGGTCAACCGATGTCCGATTGACCTAAAATTTGACAGGGAGCCTCCTGAGTAGTAAGTAAGACCAACCATGGGCTTTGGTTTGAGTTTTGAAGCCTTTTGGGGTCCCGCAAATGCTCGCCTTGATTTCACCTCGAGGAAAATACCGAGCTTTGAAACTAGGCCAAACGATGTCTGTTTGACCTAAAACTTGACAGGGGACCTATTGGAGTCATTTTGAGATGATCCATTAGCTCCAATTTGAATGCTATGATTCCGGGGTGCTCCGCTGCCGGTAGGCCTGTTTTTGCTTCCTGAGAGTTGATGAAGGGTCAAACGTCGTCCGTTTGACTTGAAATTTGGCAGGGGGCCTTTTGGAGGTATTTTGAGACCATCCGTAGGCTCTGATCGAAGTTTTGAAGTCTTCGACACTGTCGCTGCCGGGAGCTCCTGCCTGGCTGTCGGAGGAGTGAAGTTAGGCCAAATGATGTCAAAATGGCCCGAAACTTCATGTGTACCCTTCTTTTGGCTGCTTTGAAGGATCTTGTAGTTTTTGTTTGATTCTGACAAGATCTGGTGCTTGAAGTGGCGCCTTCCTATTTATGGCAGGATGTGGCTCCATATAGCTTTTGGTGTTGAAGGGATATAGTGACATTTTTGGTGTCAACAGTATGCCTCAACAAAATGGAGTAGCGGAAAGAAGGAATCAGACTCTTTTAGATATGATCAGGTCTATGTTGAGTTTATCAGGATTACCAATATCCTTTTGGGGATATGCCTTGGATACTGCGATGTACATACTAAACCTCGTACCATCTAAGTCTATACCTAAGACTCCTAGGGAGTTGTGGTTCGGGCGAAAGCCTAGTTTGAAGCATTTACACATTTGGGGTTGTCCGGCACATGTGCTAAAGGTTACGACGGATATGTTGGAATCGAAGTCGGAAGTATGCACGCTTGTAGGATATCCTAAGGGAACTAAAGGTCGGTTATTCTATAATCCCAGAGAGCAGAAAGTGCTGGTGTGCACCAATGCGGTTTTTCTGGAGGAAGATTATATGTTAGACCGGAAATCTTTAAAGAAGGTGAACTTGGAAGAAATTCAAGAGCAATCAATTCCAAATCCAAGTGAGACCGAACTTGATGAAGAACCGCCCTCACTAGACCCAGTAGTTACACTAGTGTCTCGTTGTAGTGGGAAGATTGTCAGACCTCCTGACAGGTTCTCGTTCTTGGGAGAGTCTTACGAGGCAGTTCTGGAAGAACCAGAAAAAGATCCCTGTAACTATGATGAAGCAATTAATGACATAGATTCAGGACGTTGGCAAGATGCTATGAAAGCTGAGAAGGAGTCTATGTACTCCAATCAGGTCTGGAGACTTGTAGACTTTTCTGCCAATATTAAACCTATTGGGTGCAAGTGGGTCTGCAAGAGAAAAAGAGGACCAGATGGTAGAGTTGAGACCTTTAAGGCCATATTTTGAAAGGATATACTCAGAAAGAGGGTATCGATTATGAGGAAACCTTCTCGCCGGTAGCCATGCTCAAGTCCATCCGGAATACTCTTATCCATTGCGGCTCATCTTGATTACGAGATTTGGCAAATGGATTTCAAGACGGCGTTTCTCAACGGCCATCTTGAGGAAGACATTTATATGGTGCAGCCAGACGGTTTTGGAGCTAAAAACCAAGGGCAAAAGGTTTGCAAGCTGCAAAAGTCCATTTATGGACTAAAGCATGCATCCCAAAGCTGGAACATCCGTTTTGACCGGTCAATCAAGTCATTTGGTTTTTGTCAAAATCCGGATGAGTCATGTGTGTATATGAAAAGTGCAGGTGATAGGCTAGTTTTTCTGGTTTTATATATTGACAACATCCTTCTCCTCGGGAAAGATATAGGAATGCTGTCCACAGTGAAAGTTTGGTTGGCCAAGATTTTTGATATGAAGGACTTGTGGGAGAAGCTAGCTACATCCTAAGGATCAAACTCCATCGAGACAAGAAAAATAGGATGATTGGCTTATCTCAAGCTGCATATATAGATAAGGTACTAGTATGGTTTGCTATGCAGGACTCCAAGAAGGGTATTACACCTTTCAGGCATGGAGTGCACCTTTTCAAGGATCAGTGTCCTAAGACACCTAAGGAAAAGGAGCAGATGAGGTCGATACCGTACGCTTCGACGGTTGGTAGCCTCAAGTATGTTATGCTATGTACTAGACCGGATCTATCGTGTAGTGGGCCTAGTCATCAGATATCAATCTAATCCAAGACCTGAATATTGGACTACTGTGAAGTGTATTCTCAAATACTTGAGAAGGACTAGAGATTATATGTTGATTTAATGCAGTGATGAGCTCATTCGAGTCGGGTACACAGATTCTGATTTCATGTCAGATAAGGATTCCAGGAAATCCACTTCTGGTTATGTATTTATGCTTGGTGGCAGAGCAATTTGCTGGAGGAGTGTAAAACAGGAATGTACAACTGATTCCACCTCGAAGGCTGAATATGTATCGGCTTGTGAAGCATTAGAGGAAGCAGTATGGCTAAAGATATTCCTTATGGACCTTGGGGTAGTACGTTTGGCACGACAGCCGCTCACAGTTTACTGTGACAACAGCGGGGGCAGTCGCTCAGTCCAAAGAGCCCAGAAGCCATAAAAGCCAAAAGCATGTACAGAGGAAGTATCATTTAGTCGAAGAGATTGTGCAGAGAGGTGATATTGCTATTACCAAGATAGGCTCTACGGACAATCTAGCAGAGCCCTTTACTAAGCCCTTGGCTATAAAGTCTTTGAGCAACATGTAGACGGGATGGGCATGAGATGCAACCCTGATTGGCATTGAACTCAAGTAGGAGATTGTTAGATTGTATGGACTCAATCCATCAAATGATGTAATAAATTAATTATTTTCTTTATTTATCAATAATATCATGCTTTTCCTTTCATGAGATGAATGGTGTTTTTATTACTTAATGCACATGACCAATACATATGACATGATGGTTCATGAGTTGAACCGGATCCCATTAGTATATTAGATGTGATATATGTGTATGGATGAGATCCATACACAGGAGACATGTGTCACAAATCTTATACTTAAATATCTTCACAACCGGTGATGAGACTGGACATCTCATCTGATAAGGTTGCAACACTTTGATCACTGTGAGATAGTGTGATTTGTCTCGATCATCAGAATGTAAGATTCTGGATCATGGTGCTGGTATATTGGATGTATTGAAGGACCATGAGAAGCACCTTATGGAATACTGTCTCGAGTTTAAGGTTTGCTATCATAATTCCCTAGCAATAGGCTCTCAATCCTGAGACATTGATGAACTCAAGTATCTATCTATTCATTTGCTTTGAGTCACCAATGAGTAAGGCCAATTGTAAATCAACACCTCGGTGTCTTGGGTAGGTGGTAGTAGGACTGTGAGAACCTTCAATGGTCAAGATGAAATCTATCTATATTATCCCCTTGTGCCAATTAATGGATTTGTCATTAGTAAGTGTGCACCCATATCGATTAAGAGTTAATTGGATGGTTCTGATGATCACTGTGATTAATTGGGTCTCAAGGATAATAAGATGTGGATTTAAATTGGTGGGATAGTTTTAGTCCAATTAATCCATGGATATTGATAGAGGGGCCTACTTGTGGTAATCGGGAAGTTTAGGGTCTTCATTGTAATTTATTCCTAAGACTGGAGTGCAATTGTATTTATATAGTGGTATTATTTGCAGTTAACTATGGGCCTGGATTGCACACGAGATGTGGGGTCGCGGTGTCCCAGTTGGAGCCAGCTTTCTATGGAATCTCTAGTGATACCCACGCTAACCCAAGGTATTAAGATACTAATCTTATTTGAACTCTAAGAGGGAGGAATTAGAAAGTTACCATTTCTATTTGAAGTAGGACTTCTAATTGTGGTAATTGTTAGCATGATGGCTCAATAGGAGCTATCATTGTTGACTTGACCATACCATGGACCAGGAGCTATCATTGTTGATTTGATCTTACCATGGACCAGCAGCATGGGCCAGCTGACAAGCTGATATTGGCATGGTGCAAAGCATGGGCAAAGGTAAGGCTTCCCATACTCTTAAGTCTATAAATAGAGGCACCCTGTATTGGGTTGGAAGTGTGAAGAACACAACAAGCTGCTAGATTGATAGATAGAGTGTCTGTGGGTGTACCTAGGTTTGGGTTTGAGAGTGAAAAACTCCATTGTAATCTTTCCTCATAGTGATACTCTTGCATTTTTCTCCCGTGGACGTAGGCTCAAGCCGAACCACGTAAAACCTTGTGAGTTTCTCTGTGTGATATCTTTCCTCTGTGTGTGGCTTGTGTGGCTTGATTGGTGCTCTATGCACAACAGTAATAGTTAACATACTAATTGTTGTGGAAGTGAGACTTCTATAGTAATTAGAAAGGAGAAAGTTGCTGATTATTATAGAAGTAGAACTTCTAGTTAATTAATAAGAAGAGGAGTTGCAAAAGTTATAAAAGGAGACAAAAGGGGGCTAGACGTCCACCTCTTGGAATTCACGCCCAATGCCCTCTTTTGTGCAAGAGTTGCACATCTCTCTCTCCTCTCTTTTCTCTACTAGTTCCTAGGAGTTTCCAGTAGAGTTTTCTCTTGAAGTTTCCACCATCCTTCTTGAGAAAAGAGATCTGATAGGAGGTTATAACGTGAAAGACAACAAGGTCTTGGAGATCACAAATTGTTTCAAGGAGAGTTCTTGATCAAGTTGTTTGTCTTCTTCTCCATTAGAGCACTACCGGGCTCCAAAGGTATAATCTGCTTCTCTATTAGTTGTGGATTATTTTGTTGCATGGTGTTGCTGGTTTTCTATCTTTTAGATAGATTTTATTGTTGTAAATGATAGATGAGATGGAGGGAATGTATCCTGGATATGGTTTATGGCCCTATGGGTACTTGACCCCTGAGTCAAGTGGGTCAAAAGTTTTGAAATCATATCCACGAGGCCCACCTACTTCCAACACATCTAAGTCTATACCTAAGACCCCCCGGGAGTTGTGGTCCTGGTGAAAGCTTAGTCTACAACATTTACACATTTTGGGTTGTCCGGCATATGTACTAAAGAATAAGATGGATAAGTTGGAATCGAAGTCGGAAGTATGCACGTTTGTAGGATATCCTAAGGGAACTAAAGGTTGGTTATTCTATAATCCCAGAGAGCAAAAAGCGCTGGTGAGCACCAATGCGATTTTTCTGGAGGAAGATTATATGTTAGATTGAAAATCTTTAGAAAAGGTGATCTTGGAAGAGATTCATGAGCAATCAATTCCAAATCCAAGTGAGACCGAACTTGATGAAGAACCGCCCTCACGAGACCTAGTAGTTACACTAGTGTCTCGTCATAGTGGGAGGATTGTCAGACCTCCTGACAAGTTCTCGTTCTTGGGAGAGTCTTACGAGGAAGTCCCGGAAGAACTGGAATAAGATCCCTGTAACTATGATGAAGCAATCAATGACATAGATTCGGGATGTTGGCAATATGCTATGAAAGCTAAGATAGAGTCTATGTACTCCAATAAGGTCTGGACACTTGTGGACTTGCCTGCCAATATTAAGCCTATTGGGAACAAGTGGGTCTACAAGAGAAAATGAGGACCAGATGGTAAAGTGGAGACCTTTAAGGCCATGCTTGTTGCGAAAGGGTACACTCAGAAAGAGTGTATCGATTATGAAGAGACCTTCTCGCCGGTAGCCACACTCAAGTCCATCCGGATACTCTTATCCATTTTGGCTCAACTCGATTATGAGATTTGGCAAATGGATGTCAAGATAGTGTTTCTCAACGACCATCTTAAGGAAGACATCTATATGGTGCAGGCAGATGGTTTTGTAACTAAAAACCAAGAGTAAAAGGTTTGCAAGCTGCAGAAGTCCATTTATGGACTGAAGCAGGCATCCAGAAGCTAGAACATCCATTTTGACCAGGCAATCAAGTCATTTGTTTATTGTCAAAATCTGGATGAGTCATGTGTGTATATGAAAAGTGAAGGTGATAGGGTAGTTTTTCTGGTTTTATATATCGACAACTGTTGGAAATAGGTGGGCCTCGTGGATGTGATTTCAAGACTTTTGACCCACTTTACTCAGGGATCAAACGTCCATAAGGCCATCAACCATATCCAGGATGCAATCCCTCATACTCTTATACCATATACAACAATATTACAAGCAATACCATGCAAAATAATCTACAAAAGATTAGAGAAGCAGATTATACCTTTGCTATCCGGTTGTACTTTGATGGAGAAGAAAACAACTTTAGATCTCCAAGACCTCTTAGCCTTCCACGCTATGGCCCGTATCAGATCTCTTCTCTAAAGGAGATGGGTGGGATCTCCTAAAGAAAATAACTAGAAGCTCTAAAGGAAACTAGAAGAGAACTAGAAGGAGAAGAGAAGTATGTGCAACTCTTGCACAAAGGGATTTTGGGCGTGAATTCCAAGGATTGAAATCCCAGCCCTTTGTTTCTCCTTTTATAGCATTAAGCAACCTCCTTCTCTTGTACTAATTGAAATAGAAGTCTTACTTCTACACAAAATAGTAACCTTACTATTACCACTATTAGAAGTCCCACTTCAAATAGAAATAGTAACTTCCTAATTCCTTCATCTTAGAGTTCTAGTAGGATAAGTATCTTTCCAATAACTTGGGCTAGCATGGGGACCACTAGGGATTCCATAGAAAGCTGGCTCCAACTGGGACACGTGACCCCACATCTCATGTGTAATCCGGGCCCACAGTTAATCGCAAATAACACCACTATATAAATGCAATTGCACTCCAGTCTTAGGAATAAATTACAATGAAGACCCTAAACTTCCCGATTATCACAATTAAGCCCCTCTATCAATATCCATGGATTAACTGGATTAATAATGTCCCGCCAATTTAAATCCACATCTTATTATCCTTGAACCCCAATTAATCACAGTGATCATCAGTACCATCCAATTAACTCTTAATCGAGATGGGTGCGCACTTACTAATGATAAATCCATTAATTGGCACAAGGGGATAATATAGATAGATTCCATCTTGACCATTGGATGTTCCCACAGTCCTACTACCACGTACCCAAGACACCGAGGTGTTGACCTACAGTTGGCCTCACTCATTGGTGACTCAAAGCAAATGAATAGATAGAAACTTGAGTTCATCAATGTCTCAGGATTGAGAGCCTATTGTTAGGGAATTATGAGAGCAAACCTTAAACTTGAGACAGTATTCCATAAGGTGATTCTCCTGGTCCTTCAATACATCCAATGTGCCAGCACTGTGATCCAGAATCTTACATTCTAATGATCGAGACAAATCACACTATCTTATAGTGATCAAAGCGCTGCAACCTTATCAGATGAGATGCCCAGTCTCATCATCGGTTGTGAAGATGTTTAAGTATAAGATTTGTGACAAATGTCTTCTGTGTGTGGATCTCATCCATACACATATATTACATCTAATATACTAATGGGACCCGGTTCATGTCATGAACCATTTATGTCATTTGTATTGGTCATGTGCATTAAGTAATAAAACACCATTCATCTCATGAAAGGAAAGCATGATATTATTGATAAATAAAGAAATTAATCAGTTTATTACATCATATGATGGATTGAGTCCATACAATCTAACAACAACATCCTTCTCCTCTGGAAAGATATAGGAATGCTGTCCACAGTGAAAGTTTGGATGGCCAAGATTTTTGATATGAAGGACTTGTGAGAAGCTAGCTACATCCTAGAGATCAAACTCTATCGAGACCGGAAAAAATAGGATGATTGGCTTATCTCAATCTGCATATATAGGTAAGGAACTAGTACGATATGCTTTGCAGGACTCCAAAAAGGGTATTACACCTTTCAGGCATGGAGTGCACCTTTCCAAGGATCAGTGTCCTAAGACACCTGAGGAAAATGAGCAAATGAGGTTGATACCGTACGCTTCGGCTGTTGGTAGCCTCATGTATGCTATGCTATGTACTAGACCGGATATCTGTCATGCAGTGGGCCTAGTCAGCAGATATCAATCTAATCCAGGACCTGAACATTGGACTGCTGTGAAGTGTGTTCTTAAATACTTGAGAAAGACTAAAGATTACATGTTGATTTATTGCAGTGATGAGCTCATTCCAGTTGGGTACACAGATTCTGATTTCATGTCAGATAAGGATTCTAGGAAATCCACTTCTGGTTATGTATTTATGCTTGGTCGCAGAGCAATCTGCTGGAGGAGTATAAAACAGGCATGTACCGCTGATTCCACCTCGGAGGCCGAATATGTAGCGGCTTGTGAAGCAGCTAAGGAAGCAGTATAACTCAAGAATTCCTTATGTAACTTGGGGTGGTACTTTTGGGACGACAGCTGCTCACAGTTGATAAGTCCACAAAACTAAGTCATTAGGTCATCATTTCATTAGCATTTGTGGACTTGATTAGGTTTAATTGCATAAAATTGCACTCAATTTCATGATTTCATACATTTGGGATTATTTTTGGAAACATGGCCAAAATAGGTTAAAATTCATTGAATTGCATGACTTTTGTGAAATTAAGTTTTTCTCATCACATTTATCACTCCAAAAATTAGGCTTTTGGTTTCATCAATGCATATCTTGCTATTTTTGGCACCATGTGCTATTTTTGGATAGTTTGTCATCTTGGTGCATCATTAGGAATGTAGGGTCCCATGCATGATTCATGTTTATTTTATTACATGTAATTAATTTATTTCTTTCAATTTGTAGGAGAAATCAGTATGGGACCAAATTGATGAAATTTGAGAAGAGAGGTCAAAGGAGAGTCAAATAAGCATGCCTTGGACGTCCAACATGGGCCCACACACCCCATAGCATGCCAACATAGAAGTTTCCATTTGTGCACAATTATTCCCGGATTTTTCTGGGGTAGCAACTTAAAATGGTCATAACTCTCAAACCGAGTGTCGGATCGGCGCAGTCTAGCCACCGTTGGAAAGCTCTTTTCAAGTAGATATCTGTGGAGCTCACGATTGCGTAAATCAGAGCTATATTGAGGGAGATATGACCTTGGGAAGTTGTCTGCTACAGTTTTAGGCAGGAATTGCAAGAAATCTCAATATTTGGAAAGTTTTATCCTTCTACATCATCATGCAAATTTTAGAGATATTCTTGGAATTGTACAAGGAAGGTGTGTGCATCAAGAAATCTAATAAGGCAAGGAGATCTCTCAAATTTAAAAGTCTTTCCAAAGAGGAGAAACCAAGTTGTGTTGGAGGTCCACAAGTCTTGGATGTCCCACATATGGGAGCACAAATTTAGGCACACAATCTGAATTTTTTTGGAATCCTTCTCATGTGCAATCTTAAAGACCTTTTGAGGAGTCCAAAGATGGAAAGAATGGAACCACAAGACTTTATCATTAGCAAGAAAAGTTGCCAAGATAGGATGGTTGCTTAGAGTTCAAGTCAAGATGGAAGAGGAGTCTTACCAAACAAGGAATATGAAAGATTATAAAAAGAGAGCCAACAAGAGGGTTGGACGTCCATGAAGATTGTGTAGCATCTTGGAGGCTTTCTCTCTCCATTCCACTCTCATCCACCCTTTCTCTCTCTAAATCCCTGTCTTCTTCTTCTCCCTTCTAATTCTTTAGACATAGGTTGAGAGATCATGTTGAGAGAATGAAAAAGAGAGAAGAATCTTAATTTTTTGTATTCAAAGATCAAGGAATAAAGACATTATTTGCATTGATTCTGCGTATTCTTCATGTAAGTGATTTAGCTTTCTTTCTTCTAGTTCTTTTATGTGTTTTGATTGGAGACGATATTTCACATGATTAGATCTAGGGATTTGAAAATAAAATAAACAGATTAAAAGTCGAGAGACATCAAATAATCACTTGCATAAATTTTTCCTACTCTGAGAAGAGAGGACTACATCATCATCGCATTGTCAATACTTGTAGGATTGTCTAGTTTTTAGATCTTTGGTACATCTTTTCCGCTTTCTATTTTCCACCCTTTTATTTTTATTTTATGTTAATATTCTGATTATTTTTTAATTTACAAATTCTAGATTTAAAAAACCCAATTTGCATCTTTCTATGTTTTGTAGAACTTTCTATTTTTATTAATTGCATAATATATGGTTGGAAAGTGTTTTTAGATACTTCATATTTAGAAATTGCATTAGAATAGAATTTTGTTGCTGAAATCACAAGATTATCAACTAATTAGAAAGATTAAATTCGGACCTGGTATGTAAATAGTGAAAAATCCTGCACAGTTTCAACAGAATTGAACCAACTGGGTTACAAAAGTACATGATTTGAACACCAGTTAAACGTTGATGTGTTGGTCTGAAAAATAGCAGATTTAAAGTATAATAATTGGACTTTAAAACCCCAGAATTTCAGTCAAAAATAATCTCGGGAACCGTGTCAACCAGAGGCTCAAACAGGGGTAGTTGGTAAGCCTGCGTTCAGATTTCAGCAGCAGAACAGTTCAAGTAGGCATCTTTAGGAGATCATATCTTTTTCGTTTTAAGTCCTTTTTCTATTCTTCTTTTTTTGTTGTGTTCATGAATCATTAGAGAATTGATTCCAGCCATTAGATTTAGGTTCATATCATCTTAGATGAGTCGTACAGTCCAGAGAAATTGGGCTTGTGCAAGAGTTTTCATACCTAGAATTTTTACAGCATGCATGAGTTTTTTAGAAACTTGCATAGAATTGCATTGTTAGCATTTAGGGCATTATAGATCATTCATATTTGCATAAAAAGTGATTTTGGTAATTAGTATCTAATTTAGGAAATTTTGTTTTGATTTATTTTATATTAAATTGGTTGTTTAATTTGTGTATTCTTTTGCAGGTTTTAGTTTTATCTAGATTAGGTTTCTTATTTAGATTAGTGTTTTTATTGTTGGAAAGTTTCTTAAAAAGCATTGCTCCCTGTGGATCGACCTGGACTCACCAGATTATTACTACAATTGCACCCTATACTTGGGGTCCGATCAAGTTTTTGGCGCCGTTGCCGGGGAGCGCCAGTAAAGGTAACTTCCTGACTTTCCTATTTAAATTGCGCATTACTTTTGGCATCTTGCTAGAAATAGGGGGTGCATGCATGGAATGTTGAAACTGCCCTAATTTGGATTTGAAAAGTGCATGAAATATTAGCAAATCACATCATTGATTTTTAGAAAATTCCAAAAACTTACCAAAATTTTCCAACTTCTTTTTATTTATTATTTATGATTTATGTTTGGTATCACACTCTAATGGAAGGAAGGCCCATCCAAGGTTGCACCAATTGCGCTCTTTGATCACCTCAGTATCTAGGAAAGCCTTGTCCCATGGAAGGGAGACATTTTATGTTCGAGGAAAGTGGTTTTTAAGCGGGACCGCTGTGACCCCACCACTTTCCTGGGGGCTTACCTGGCTGAGTTGGTTTCATAGGACCGGGTTGGGGGCCTAGGTGCACTCTACAACCTTAAGAGTGATTAGGTGTTTGTTCTAGGTTAGTTTTTTTTTTTTTTTTCCATTAAAATTAAAAAAAAAACAATTTTTTTTTTCATTAAATAAAAAAAAAATTGGCCACCCTACCCACTTGATTCCATAATTGAACCATGTTCCAAGAGAGGGAATCGCAAATCAACAGGGCACTTGAAAATTTTAGTTTCTCAAAATCTTCAGGTTCATCTAGTGACACCATGGAATATGAAAGAAACGAGAATTTGAGTAGGACCCAACTGTCCAAGAGCCTACATGATAATCTCCAGTCAAATTGGCAAGTAATGAAAGATGACCAACCCAGAAGGTCTTTGCGTGATTACCTATACCCCACACATGCGGACACTTCTTCATCTATGAACGTGTGGGGAGGATGTGGATACAACACCCAATCTTCATGGACTTGTCCAACAAGATCCGATTATTATATAGAGTTGTTGCGGGAAATCGAGGATGAAGCCAACGCATATCATTGGCCTTGTTCCAATAACATAGATAACATGCATAGTCCACAATGGGATGATAATTATGATTACAGCTGGGAAAATGGGCACATGAATGATTTTTCCAATCTTCCCCAAGAACCTACTCTGGATGGGTCATATGTGCAGGACTTGACATATGTATCCCCATCAATTGAATGGTCATATGAAACACCATCCGAGTGCTCATATGTACCCCCACCACCACACCTGGAGGTGCAGTCTTTGGAGGATATGATCACTAAATTTATTCATAATCAAAATGAATTTATTCAAAACCAAAATGAATTCAATCAAACCATCAAACAAGAACTACGAGACCTGACAGCTTCAATTTGCCATATGATACAAGAGGATGTCACCCCTAGTAGTGAAAATGATATTCAAATAGATGATCCGAAAAACCTTGACCACTTTTTATTATCGGATCACAAAAATGCACAATCCATATCCAAGGGTGAAGATGAGAGTAGTGTTGGTGGTATGATTAAAAAAAAATTTGACTCTGAACCATATAAGCCCGTAATCCCTTTTCCCCAACGGTTGAGACGGTCCCACCAAAAGATTTTGGAGAAAGATTCTGAGGAGTCCCTCTTAGATTCTAATTCTTTCCCAACAATGGATTCAAGTGTTGCTAAGTTCCAAGAATTTGATGTTCCAGTTTTGAAGGAAATAAAAAATATACATTTTGATCCTCTTGATGGGTTTGAAATTTTCGTGGATGTTTTCCAAATTCCTGACTCTGATAATTTCAAATCATTGGACTCATGCCTTACTCATTCCCTAGCTTTTAATGATCAATCATTATGGGAAATGGCAATCACACCCCCGATAGAGGACCCTGCTGCCAAATTTGAGGAAAATGGCCATCTTCAGACCTTCGAGTCTGAATTCTCTGAATCATGTGTGGCACCTTACAAAAATTCAGCGGCTGACATTGCCACCACATGGTCCACACCCGTGCTAGAAGAATTTGAGAAATTCGATTTTGAAGAATTACATGCACGGGAATCACTTGAACCGCCGAGCTTATCTATGCAATCTCTTCCTTCAGACTTACATGGTTCATTTTTAAAGGAAGAGACTTTAATGGTGGTTACCTTCTCACCATTGGACAAGAAATGTGTGGTCCGAAATGGTGAAAATTCTCATCTAGTCTTTGTCCAATGTGTAGAGGAAAATTTTGTTTGGGATCCAGGTAGATTCCTTGTTGAGTACTCAGTAGTGTAGCTTCTAATTTTTTTTTTTTTTTATGATTCTTGTTTGTTTTTGTGTGTTTTGTCTAACCATGGACAGGGTTTCTGAAAAGTTTCAAATTCTTAGGTGACTTCTTCACTTTACCCTTCGCTACTTTTAATCCTCATGTTTCATACGTTTCATTACATTTCATTCATTTTAACATCGAGGACGATGTTCATGCTAGGTTGGGGGGTGGGGACAAGCACACTTGTCTGTTGTTAGACAGAATTTTTACACATTTGTTTTTGGTTTTTAGTTTTTTTTTTTTTGGGAAAAATTTCTAAAATTTTTCAAAAATTTTGCTTTTTTTTTTGTTGGTTTTAGGGTTTTTGAAATAATAAGGAAATTTTGGAAGGATTTTTACAAAACGAAGATATCTTGAATTTCGGGATTTTCAATGCTTTGATTCTGAAAACAAAAAAAAAAATAAAAAAATAGAACAGATTGTTCACTATTTTGTTTAAGGAAAGAGTTTTTGGAAAAGTGCTGAATTTTGATCCCTCACCTTTACACAGTCTGTATACGTTTTCAAGGTTTTGAATGTGAAGCTATTATTTCCGTTTTCTTTGACGATTGGATTGAAAATATGATGGAAAACTGACCCTTAGTTTCACAGTCTCCTGGTTCGTATGGGTGGTCTAATCAGCCACAAACCATTGAATTAATTCGGGCACATGGAAATGGCTGCCTATTGTTGGGGACCGTAAAAATAAAAAATAAAAAGAAAGAAAAGCAAAAAAGAAAAAAAAGTGTTTAGAATAAAAAGTTATGTGACTAGTTTGGGTTCGTAGCCTTTTTAATCCGAGCCAGTAAGCCCGTAGGGGTATTTACATACCTAGTGCCCTAAAAACATCTGTTTTGGGAGTCATTGGCTGAATGCTCGTTACATGGGTTAATTAGAAAGCTTAAGGGACCTGGGCATTGCACAGTCACATGTGTGCGTAAGAAAAAAAAAAAAGAAAAAGAAAAAATTAATACATATATATATATAAGAGTGCGGCCTTTGAAAAAACAGTAGTGCGAAAGCCGTCATGGTTGCCTTGAGAGGAAAACTGTTTTTCTTTGCTAAGGTTAGGTGGCCCAGAATTTTGGATAAAAAATCGTTTTCACGGAAATTTTTGGTGGATCATTTGATGTCTATGTTTTTTCGTATACGCACTTATCACCGTGCACGATCAATTCAGCATGATTTCGAGAATTTTTGACCAAAAGATGAGATTTGTGAACCTAATTTAAGATTTTCCTTTGAAAAATTCCAAGAATCGAGAATATCCGGTGTTTGTAAACTTTCTTTTGGAAAAGTTCCCATGGTTTTGTTAGGTTTCTACTTTGGATTGAAAGAAAAAGAAGAAGAATTTTGTGGGTATATTCACTGCAAACCCTCACGAGGCACAACTCGTCCACTAGGGGGAACCTAGGGGTTTAAGGGCTTACTGTATACGCTAAATGCAGTCGAGAGTACCAGCGAAAGTGGTGTTTTTTTTATTTCTATATTCTGCATTAGTTTGTTTTCGTTAGGATTAGTTTATGTGCTTTATTCCTTATCGCTTATTTTGCTAAGGGACGAGCAAAAAGTTGGTTGGGGGGTGTGATAAGTCCACAAAACTAGGTCATTAGGTCATCATTTCATTAGCATTTGTGGACTTGATTAGGTTTAATTGCATAAAATTGCACTCAATTTCATGATTTCATACATTTGGGATTATTTTTGGAAACATGGCCAAATTAGGTTAAAATTCATTGAATTGCATGACTTTTGTGAAATTAAGTTTTTCTCATCACATTTATCACTCCAAAAATTAGGCTTTTGGTTTCATCAATGCATATCTTGCTATTTTTGGCACCATGTGCTATTTTTGGATAGTTTGTCATCTTGGTGCATCATTAGGAATGTAGGGTCCCATGCATGATTCATGTTTATTTTATTACATGTAATTAATTTATTTCTTTCAATTTGTAGGAGAAATCAGTATGGGACCAAATTGATGAAATTTGAGAAGAGAGGTCAAAGGAGAGTCAAATAAGCATGCCTTGGACGTCCAACATGGGCCCACACACCCCGTAGCATGCCAACATAGAAGTTTCCATTTGTGCACAATTATTCCCGGATTTTTCTGGGGTAGCAACTTAAAATGGTCATAACTCTCAAACCGAGTGTCGGATCGGCGCAATCTAGCCACCGTTGGAAAGCTCTTTTCAAGTAGATATCTGTGGAGCCCAAGATTGCGTAAATCAGAGCTATATTGAGGGAGATATAACCTTGGGAAGTTGTCTGCTACAGTTTTAGGCGGGAATTGCAAGAAATCTCAATATTTGGAAAGTTTTATCCTTCTACATCATCATGCAAATTTTAGAGATATTCTTGGAATTGTACAAGGAAGGTGTGTGCATCAAGAAATCTAATAAGGCAAGGAGATCTCTCAAATTTAAAAGTCTTTCCAAAGAGGAGAAACCAAGTTGTGTTGGAGGTCCACAAGTCTTGGATGTCCCACATATGAGAGCACAAATTTAGGCACACAATCTGAATTTTTTTGGAATCCTTCTCATGTGCAATCTTAAAGACCTTTTGAGGAGTCCAAAGATGGAAAGAATGGAACCACAAGACTTTATCATTAGCAAGAAAAGTTGCCAAGATAGGATGGTTGCTTAGAGTTCAAGTCAAGATGGAAGAGGAGTCTTACCAAACAAGGAATATGAAAGATTATAAAAAGAGAGCGAACAAGAGGGTTGGACGTCCATGAAGATTGTGTAGCATCTTGGAGGCTTTCTCTCTCCATTCCACTCTCATCCACCCTTTCTCTCTCTAAATCCCTGTCTTCTTCTTCTCCCTTCTAATTCTTTAGACATAGGTTGAGAGATCATGTTGAGAGAATGAAAAAGAGAGAAGAATCTTACTTTTTTGTATTCAAAGATCAAGGAATAAAGACATTATTTGCATTGATTCTGCGTATTCTTCATGTAAGTGATTTAGCTTTCTTTCTTCTAGTTCTTTTATGTGTTTTGATTGGAGACGATATTTCACATGATTAGATCTAGGGATTTGAAAATAAAATAAATAGATTAAAAGTCGAGAGACATCAAATAATCACTTGCATAAATTTTTCCTACTCTGAGAAGAGAGGACTACATCATCATCGCATTGTCAATACTTGTAGGATTGTCTAGTTTTTAGATCTTTGGTACATCTTTTCCGCTTTCTATTTTCCACCCTTTTATTTTTATTTTATGTTAATATTCTGATTATTTTTTAATTTACAAATTCTAGATTTAAAAAACCCAATTTGCATCTTTCTATGTTTTGTAGAACTTTCTATTTTTATTAATTGCATAATATATGGTTGGAAAGTGTTTTTAGATACTTCATATTTAGAAATTGCATTAGAATAGAATTTTGTTGCTGAAATCACAAGATTATCAACTAATTAGAAAGATTAAATTCAGACCTGGTATGTAAATAGTGAAAAATCCTGCACAGTTTCAACAAAATTGAACCAACTGGGTTACAAAAGTACATGATTTGAAAACCAGTTAAACGTTGATGTTTTGGTCGGAAAAATAGCAGATTTAAAGTATAATAATTGGACTTTGAAACCCCAGAATTTCAGTCAAAAATAATCTCGGGAACCGTGTCAACCAGAGGCTCAAACAGGGGTAGTTGGTAAGCCTGCGTTCAGATTTCAGCAGCAAAACAGTTCAAGTAGGCATTTTTAGGAGATCATATCTTTTTCGTTTTAAGTCCTTTTTCTATTCTTCTTTTTTTGTTGTGTTCATGAATCATTAGAGAATTGATTCCAGCCATTAGATTTAGGTTCATATCAACTTAGATGAGTCGTACAGTCCAGAGAAATTGGGCTTGTGCAAGAGTTTTCATACTTAGAATTTTTACAGCATGCATGAGTTTTTTAGAAACTTGCATAGAATTGCATTGTTAGCATTTAGGGCATTATAGATCATTCATATTTGCATAAAAAGTGATTTTGGTAATTAGTATCTAATTCAGGAAGTTTTGTTTTGATTTATTTTATATTAAATTGGTTGTTTAATTTGTGTATTCTTTTGCAGGTTTTAGTATTATCTAGATTAGGTTTCTTATTTAGATTAGTGTTTTTATTGTTGGAAAGTTTCTTAAAAAGCATTGCTCCCTGTGGATCGACCTGGACTCACCAGATTATTACTACAATTGCACCCTATACTTGGGGTCCGATCAACAGTTTACTGTGACAACAGCGGGGCAGTCGCTCAGTCCAAAGAGCCCAAAAGCCATAAAAGCCAAAATCATGTACAGAGGAAGTATCATTTTGTCAGAAAGGTGATATTGCTATTACCAAAATAGCCTCTGCGGACAATCTAACAGATCCCTTTACTAAGCCCTTGACTACCAAAGTTTTTGAGCAACATGTAGACGAGATGGGCATGAGATGCAACCCTGACTGGTATTAAGCCCAAGTGGGAGATTGTTAGATTTTATGGACTCAATCCATTAGTTGATGTAATAAATTGATTAATTTAATTTCTTTATTTATCAATAAACTCATGCTTTCCTTTCATGAGATAAATTGTGTTTTACTACTTAATGCACATGACCAATACATATGACATGATGGTTCATGAGTTGAACTGGGTCCCATTAGTATATTAGATGTGATATATGTGTATCGATGAGATCCACACAGAGGAGACATGTGTCACAAATCTTATACTTAAATATTTTCATAACGAGTGATGAGACTGAGCATCTCATCTGATAAGGTTGCAGCTATTTGATCACTATAAGATAAATGTGCTTTGTCTCGATCATCGGAATGTAAGATCCGGGATCATTGTGCTGGTACATTAGATGTATTGAAGGACCATGAGAATCACCTTATGAAATACTGTCTCAAGTTTAAGGTCTGCTCTCATAATTCCCTAGCAATATGCTTTCAATTCTGAGACATTGATGAACTCAAGTTTCTATCTATTCATTTGCTTTGAGTCACCAATGAGTGAGGTCAACTGTAGGTTAACACTTTGGAGTCTTGGGTATGTGGTAGTAGGACTGTGGGAACATCCAATAGTCAAGAAAGAATCTATCTACATTATCCCCTTGTGCCAATTAATGGATTTATCATTAGTAAGTGCACACCCATCTCGATTAAGAGTTAATTGGATGGTACTGATGATCACAGTGACTAATTGGGGTTCAAGGATAATAAGATGTAGATCTAAGATTGGAAGAGACAGATTTGATCCAATTGATCCATGGATATTGATAGAGGGGCCTATTTGTGGTAATCGGGAAGTTTAGGTTCTTCTTTGTAATTTATTCCTATGACTGGAGTGCAATTGCATTTATATAGTGGTGTTATTTGTAATTAACTGTGGGTCCAGATTATACATGAGATGTGGGGTCGCGGTGTCCTACTTGGAGTCAGCTTTCTATGGAATCCCTAGTGGTCCCCACGCTAGCCCAAGTTATTGGAAAGATACTAATCCTACTTGAACTCTAAGAGGAAGAAATTAGAAAGTTACTTTTTCTATTTGAAGTAGGACTTCTAATAGTGGTAATAGTAAGCTTACTAATTGTTGTGGAAGTGAGACTTCTATAGTAATTAGAAAAGGGAAAAAGTTGATAATTGTTTTGAAAGTTGAACTTCTATTTCAATTAGGAAAAGAGGAGGCATGAAAAGTTATAAAAGGAAGAGATTTCCCACTTGGACATCCAGCATATTGGAGAGCACGCCCAACCCCCTTTTGTGCAAGTGTTGCACAAGTCCTCTCTCTTCTAGTTCTCTTCTAGTTCCTTGGAGTTTCTAGTTGGGTTTTCTCTTGAAGTTTCCACCAATCTTCTTGAGAAAAGAGATCTGATAGCAGGTCATAGCGGAGACAACAAGGTCTTGGAGATCCCAAATTGCTTCAAGAAGAGTTCTTGATCAACTTAATTGTCTTCTTCTCCATTAGAGCACTACCGAGCTCCAAAGGTATAATCTACTTCTCTACTTGTTGTGGATTATTTTGTTGCATGATACTGCTGGTTTCTATCTTTTAGATATGTTATATTGCTGTACATGGTTGATGAGATGGAGGAATTGCATCCTGAATGTGGTTTAATGGCCTTATGGGTACTTGATCCCTGAGTCAAGTGGGTCAAAACGTTTTCAAAACCTATCCACGAGGCCCGCCTACTTCCAACAGAAACCCGTTACCTGTGAAGAAAAAACACATCAAATATTTTCCTGACACACCACAAAAGCTCATCATCAATCAACCGCATTCCCATAGCACTTCTAAGGCAGCAAACACACTATCTCAATTACACATACGTGATATACACACGCACATCATACACCTCAAATCAAATACATACGAGCCCACGCCATGAGCCAAGTACACCATGAAACGACATAAATATATGACCAGCACATACGGATACAATATGCAGCAGGGATACACTGGGGACAGATCCAGGAGGAATCAATCGAAGGGTAACATATCTAGGGAGCCGCTCCCTCATGACGAGCTGAAGAAGCAAGCGAAGGCGGACTAGGAGCACGCCGAGAAGGAGCACGAGTCGAATTCGAAAGCGCATAACATCTTTCCTCCGCCCTCCGGCGGTGCTGCTTAAGACTCGTCCGCAAATCGGTAACCACCTCATCATGACTCGGCTGCATGCGGTCTATGCATCAAGCAAACTCCTCATGAATCCGAGCCTTCTCACCCAAGCTAAGAAGTGAAGGAACAAAAGCGACAACAACACCACCCTACAGGACAACATACAAAGAAGCATTGCATTCAACAAATCTGTAGCAGTAAACATAAAATCTGAAAGGATAAAGGATGCTCACTTGCGCAGAAGCCTCAAGGCTCCTGAGTTTGGCCTGTAATTCATCGGCCTGCACACAACATGATTACAAAGCACATCAATGTTAGAGGAATTAAAATCGAATCATCACATGAGTAGAACTCATTCCTGTACTAATGAAATGACTCTCTCCGCGAACGCTTTATCGCACTCGTTACGAGCCTCTACCTGTAGATCACAAAGACGAATGGTCAGGGATCAGTCATTATACGTCTTGAACACGAATACAACAAATTGAGACCTGAACCTCGCTAGCCCGCAGTCGATCCACCTCAGCCCGTAGGTCACTCTCCAGTTTGATCCTCATAGCCTCAGATACTGCCAAGGCCCTATCCCTCTGCACAACAACCAAATCTCATAAATATTAGATCAAAATGATCAACCAAGTTAGTGACCTTGTACCTCATAGGTGTCCGCCAGCGCGTCAATGACAGCATCACGTAACTTCAGTTCCTCCTACAAGATCTCATCATATAAGATAAAAGGAATTGTTGGATTAGAAAAAAAGCTACTTTTACAATAAATAGAGAATCACGACTTCCATACCTCTTTAACTGTCAACAATGCTCATAATTCCACCTTTATGGCTTCCTGGAATTACAAAGAAATATGAAGTAGTAAGAGAATGCCATAATGCATGGCATCAAAAGACGGGATTCCCCAATCCCTGTGCTACAACTTAAACAGGTGTTACATTCTCTCTCACCAGCCCTGACAATCGAAGCACCTCCTCACGAAGGGCTGACTCAACATCAGATGTCGCTCTCCTAGAGGTCCCCTGCCACGAGGCACAATATGTACATTTAGAAGAGAAGGATGAGGTAATATGGTTAATAAACCCAGTGAAATTTTCCTCGCCTAAATCATCGCCTAACGAACGTGTTCTTCTACATTCCATTTCGACTGGGGAAGCCGTCTGAAATAGGAAAACAACATATTGGATCAAAATCGAGGATATGGGACAATATCAAGTTAGACGAGTAAAGATTAAATGATTACCCTAAGTGACAGCAGCGTCTCCATCGCCTCAGCGCAATTTCGGATAGAATAAGAAGATCCACCAGAATATGACTCAGGGAGTATGTATCGGTGCGTGATATCCCTCCAGCACTGCTCATAATCACCCGATGCTTCCTCATCTGCACTGAAAGTAGGAGCTTGTCCCCTTCTATCCCAATCATCGATTTCTGGCTAGTGCGGGTGGGAATCACCAAATATTGTCTCTGTTCGTCCCCTATAGGAATAACACATGATAGCCCCGAATGGGAGGTCGACAACCTGATGGCTTCCAAATTGGCGAGCAACCTGACTCACAATGAGCCTAACGACGATCTGAGAAGCAAGTGCATATGGCCGAGCTGGACAGAGAAGCCGAACTTGAAGACTTCGGCCGAGCTCCAGATCAAAAGAGCATTGAAGATTTGACTGAGATTAGGATCGACCCTAACGATCCTAAAAGATATTTTCTGCTCGGGAGCCAACTCCCCGAAACTGAGAGGTCCGAGCTCTTAAACTTTTTGTTACAGAATAAGGAAGTTTTCGCTTGGACCCCTTATGAAATGCCTCGGGTCGATCCCGAGATCATGTGCCACAAGCTGAATGTGGACCCCAAGCACAAACTTGTCATTCAGAATGCTCGCAGAACGGGGATCCCATAAACCGAGGCCGTGATTGAGGAGGTCGAGAAGCTACCGGAGGCCAAGGTGATCAGGGAAGTTCATTACCTTGAGTGGCTAGCCAACATGGCGGTGGTTAAAAAGAAGAATGGGAAGTGGAGGGTCTGCGTCGACTTCACCGACCTCAATAAAGCCAACCCCAAGGACAGCTTTCCACTCCCAAAGATCGACCAGATGATTGATGCCACTGCCGGGCATGACAAGATTAGTTTCCTCGATGCCTACCGAGGTTACAATCAAATTCCGATGTGTGGGCCTGACGAAGAAAAGACTGCATTCATAACACCTAGAGGCATCTATTGTTACAAAGTGATGCCTTCTGGGTTAAAAAATGCTGGGGCAACTTACCAGAGGCTGGTAACCAAAATGTTCGAGGCCCAGCTCGACAAAACAATGGAGGTTTACATTGATGACATGGTTGTCAAGTCTAAAAGGTCACAGGACCACTTGGCAGACCCGAGTCAAACATTTGCTATTCTCAAAGAGTTCCAGCTCAAACTGAATGCATCCAATTGTGCATTCAATGTCGGCTCCGGTAAATTCCTAGGAAGTCTGGTCAAAAGAAGAGGAATTGAAGCCAATCCAGACCAGATCTCCATAATCCAGGCAATACAGAGTCTGACCATGGAAAAGAAAGTTCAGAGGCTCACCGAAATAGCTGCCGCACTCAATCGCTTCATCATCCGAGCTTCTGACAAGTGCCAACACTTCTTTCAACTTTTGAAGAAGAGTTCAAAATTTCAATGGACTCCGGAGTGAGACCGAGCTTTGCAGGAACTCAAAGCTTACCTAGCTTCACCACCCCTGCTGTCAACACCAAAACAAGGGGAGGTGCTCTATCTGTACTTGGCCGACTCGGACCATACAGTAAGCTCGGTACTCGTCAGAGAAGAAGATGGGCAACAAAAGCCTATTTACTACACGAGCAAGATTCTTCTTGATGCCGAGACCAGGTACTTGCCATTTGAGAAACTTGCATTAACACTCGTCAGTGCTTCTCGCAAACTCTCCCACTACTTTCAGACATACACCATAGTGGCTGTTACAGATATCCAGTATCAACCCAAAATGGCGATCAAGGCCCAAGTTTTGGCAAACTTCATTGTGGAGTTTGTTTCTCCTAGTTCAGCACCACGGCAGCTCAATATCAAACTGTTGGGCAATGAGGAAGAGGTTACCGAGACAGAATAAGAAGAAACTTGGAAGCAGTTCCTCGATTCAGTATGGAAGGTTTTCGTCGACGGATCCTCAACCTCCAAAAGGGCTGGCGCTAGCACAGTCCTCCAATCTCCAGAGGGCCTTGTCATCGAGCAAGCCTTAACACTTGGCTGCATGGCGTCCAATAACAAAGCTGAGTATGAAGCACCGATCGCGGGGCTTGACAGCGCTAAAATCCTGGGGGCACAGCAGCTGGTGGTCTTCAGTGACTCACAATTGGTGACGAGCCAGTTTAATGGAGACTACCACGCTTGGGACGAAAGGCTGGCAGCCTACCTAGCTCACGCAAAGCATCTCCTTTCTTAGATCAAGAGAGTTGAAGTCAAACAAATCGGCAGAGGTTCCAACTCTCATGCCGATGCTCTCGCCAACCTGGCCTCTGCTGTCGAGGTTAGGAGAAGAAGAACTGTCGAGGTGGAAGCACTGGAAAAACCAAGTATAGAGCATCATCCACCTCGGCAGATTTTGTGTGTTGATCTCGGTCCTAGCTGGATGGATCCAATCATCTCCTATCTATGGAATGATCAACTTCCTGAAGATAAGAATGAAGCTTACAAAATCAGGCTGAAAGCAGCTCGGTTTGGTTGTCTCCGGATAACAAACTATACAGGAAGTCCTTCACCGGCCCTTACCTCTAGTGCGTTCACCTGAGCAAAGTCAAGGACTTCCCTTATGAAATTCATGAGGGGATCTGCGGAAGCCACATTGGAGGTCGGTCACTGGCATACTGAGCTATTAGCCAAGGCTACTGGTGGCCTTACATGTAGAAGGACGCCTAGCTCTATGCCAAGAAGTGCGAAAAGTGCCAGAAGTTCTCACACTCTATCCATCAGCCAGCGCAGGACCTGAGCCCACTCTCTAACCTATGGCCCTTCGCATAGTGGGCTTGGACATCGTGGGACCACTTCACCGAGCTCCAGGGAGTAAGAGGTGGCTAATAGTATATTACTTCACCAAATGGATAGAAGCCGAACTGTTGTCCTCCATCACCGAGCAGGACTGAAAGAGCTTCATGAGGAAGAACATCATCACAAGGTTCGGAATCCCTCGAGCTTTGATCTCGGACAATGGGACTCAGTTCGACTCCAATTTCTTTAGGAACTTCTACCAAGAGCTCGACATTAGAAACTACTACTCGACTCCGGCTTATCCACAAAGCAACAGTCAAGCTGAAATTTCGAACAAAGTGGTGCTGATGGGCTCAAAAAGAGGTTTGACCGAGCTAAGGGAAGATGGGTGGAGGAACTCCCGAATATCCTTTGGGCATATAGGACTACTTCGACATCACCCTTCTCTTTGGCCTATGGAATGGAGGCCATGATCCCACTCAAGGTTGGTCACCCAACCCTGAGGACAGAACTCTTTGACCAAGGCCAAAATGATGTGAATCTGTCCCGAGAACTTGACCTGGCTGAGGAGCGAAGGGAAGCAGCAGCTATCCGCCTAGCTTCTAACCAGCAGCAATTGATCAGAAGATACAATCAAAGAGTCAAAGAGAGGAAGTTTTCAGTTGGAGAACCGGTCTTGAAGAAGACGCTTCCGGATACAAGAATCCTAATGAAGGCAAGCTGGCACCTATCTGGCACGGGCCATTCAAGGTGATCTCGGTTGCCGGGCAATTAGCATACAGGCTTGAGGACATGGATGGTAAAGAGTTACCACGACCATGGAATGCTATGCACCTCAAGAAGTACTATTTCTAACATGTACTCAATTTTAAGAATCAATAATAGTAATTCTTGTGGAAGAATGGTACTTTGTTGTTTTCAATTCTCGTCAAGTTGTGGAACTCGACATTTACCTACCTAACTGCTAAGGAGCATTAAGGAAATAAGAAAAGCCTTAAATAGCTAAGCCGCAACACCAAGTTAAAGAACTCAGTGGCCACCTGGGTGTTTGGAATCAAAACAAGTTTGGTTACGGAACCGAGCTTAAAGCATTCTATCGCCGAGGCAAAAACTGCACTACCCAGTTCACTATCGATAAGCTTGGTTACAAAAGCAGTGACGATATGAACAAGTTTGGTTGTGGAACCGAACTCAATTACTTTGGTTGTTGAGCCGAACATAATCAGTTAGCACCGATTGTTGAACCGAACATAATCAGTTAGCACTGGTTGTTGAACCGAACTAAGGGACTTGAGAATATACGAGATTCCGGTTGGCGAATCGAACTCGACTACTTGAGCAAATTTTCCGGTTGTTGAACCAAACTCAAACATGTATAGAACCCTATTATGGAATTGAGATCAAGCACATGTAATTCCCAAAGAAATGTTTGATTGCAAGCATAGGAAAAAGAAAAATGCAATTGTATTCATAGAATCAAGAAAATACAATTACATCAAAACTATCAAAGAAAAACAACAAAGAAGATCTCCAAGCAGCCAGGTCGGCGGTAACGTCAGCCTCGGTTTGAATGGCATCAGTCGGACCCTTGACCTCGGTGGACAGAACGGGGGCATTAGAGCTCGACCCAGGATCCGAGCTTGGGAACTTAGGCGTGTTCTTGTAAACTGGGTGGTCCTCGGGAACCCCAGCTTCCTTCAATGCAGCCCGACACCCAAGTTCCCACGCTTGTTGGCTTATCTTGAGGACTTGAGCCTCGTAGAGTGTCGTAGCCTCTGCCACCCCTTCATCGAAAGTAGCGTCAGTATCAGCATGGAGTTTGGCTTCAAGCTCGACCTTTTGCTTCTCCAAAACAGCTTCAGTCTCAGCTTTTTTGCTTCTCCAAGGTTGCCTCAAGCTCGGCCACACTCTTCTTCTAAACCTCAGCCTCTACCTTCAATCTCTCGATCTCAGCCATTGCCGTATCGAGCTCAGCAACAAGGCCGTTGTTCCTATCCACTTCGATACTCACCAAGTTAGACCCCGAAGTAGTGGCTTCGGCACCAGAGGCGACCCAATGCTCAACGTCGGTCAGGGCTAGAACCGGTTCTTCCCTTTCCACTTCAACGGGAGCTTCGTGTTCTCCCCCTGCCTGAGGTAGTTCGGTCCTCTTTTTGATGAAGGAGTGATACCTCGACTCGTAATTTAGTAATTGATGGACCCGATTCTTCCCTCTCTCCCGCTGCCTCCGCCCCAGGTCTTTCGGGGTACGGCGGAGGGGAGGAGAAAAAAAGTAAAGGGTATCAACATCTTTCTTTTTTTTGTACGGGTATGCCAATTTCACTTTTCTACTTGGAATTTAGGAATGGTGATCCGAAGATCCACCTTCACAAGTAGAAAGGGGAAATGAAACTTTTTCTAGTTTCCCATTGCACACATATTTTAAGAAAAGAGACAAAAGGTTTTTTTTTTATATGCCGTGAAAGGCGATTTCATTTGTTTGCCGTAAAAGGCGATTTTGCCGTAAAAGGCGATTTACAAATCTTATCCATTATGAAAGACAAGAGTTGTGATTTTTGTCTCTAAAAGAAAAATAAAGTACAATAGAAATCAAGAAAATGAATCTGACTTCTCATTCGATTGTGGGGACACGTTCAGATCGACGGTCGCGAGTCATGTATGGGCTCCTCCGTCGTCCATGCAGATGAGAACACGATGCTTGGATTCTTGACTTGGCTTTTTAACCTCAGATTTTTAAAAGACAAAGACCAAGAGAAGGTCTTATATCCGATAAAAAGCTAAGTAAACGGGCTGAAAAGCCACGTTTTAGCCATGTTGGTAGAAGAAGGGGGGTCCTTGGGGGCGTGGCCCCCCAAGGGTGCTTCAATCACCTTTTGGTGGTCTTTGCAGCAGAGTTGCAGGGCCTCTGGATTTTTTTGTCTTCGTCGGGGGGAGAGCGAGAGCTAGATCCTTTCCCTTTGAATGCCCTCCTATTTATAGGCCTTTGGTAGCCATTTAGGAGGGTTTATGAGCCTTGAATGCATTAATGCTCATAATGGGAGGAGTTACAAGTTTTAAAGTATTTGTTTTGTAACTCCTTTTTCCTTGAATCTGATTGGCCGATGGAGAATAATGAGCCTTTAATTGCCTTTAATCCCCATCATGGAAGGAGTTTCATGGCTTTAATGCCATAAATCCTTTGACTTGTAACTCCCATTTGCTTGCTTTTGATTGGGCCGTCCAAAATAATGAGTTAATGACCGCATTAACTTGTCATAAAGCGGGTCATTTAACCTCATTAATTGGTCGCCAAGTCGCTCGAAGAGTCGCGGGCCGCGCCGCGTCTTTTGGAATTCTTCTTGCGATGACCGCCGGTGGATCCACATATTGTTTGATGTCGGATGGCGATGCAATTTCAGACATTGATTAATGTCAAAGTGCCGGCAACATCTGTCCTGTCGATTTCACGATCGGGCGGGCAGAAAGTGTGCTTTCTTTGTCGGCCGGTTGGCGATTTCGAGGCATCTAATGATCATCCAATGATTTCGGCGGCGAATCCGTGATGTTGACGAAGATCGACGGATTTCATGCACGAAAAATCAGATTTTGGAAAAATCACAGGGGCCAATCAACTCGAAACGCGAAAAGGACCCGAAAAAGGGTCTTCCGGCGAATTTTTGGGTCGCCGGAATTTCCATGGTCGCCGGCGACCATGGGCCAAGGTCGCCGGCGACCATGGGCCTTGGGCCCATTTTTTGGCCGCCTTTCGGTCGCCGTTTCTTCGCCGTGTTTCGATCTTTTTTCACTCTTTTTTCTTCTGTATTTTTCCTGACATTTCCCCTCATTTATTGGCCTGATTCTCTTGAAGAAAACCCGACGAGAAGCCACGCAAATCGGAGCACAAAGTTTCCTATTTTTCTGGAAAGCCGAAGACTTTGTTGTGCGGTTTTGCCGATTTTTTGTCAAGCATTGAAACTAGGCCAAACGATGTCGGAATGACCTGAAATTTGACGTGGAGCTTCTTGAGCAGTAGATAAGACCAACCGTAGGCTTTGGTTTGAGTTTTGAAGCCTTTTGGGGTCCCGCAAACGCTTGCCTTAATTTCGTCATGAGAGAAATGCCGAGCTTTGACTTGTGGTCAACCGATGTCCGATTGACCTGAAATTTGACAGGGAGCCTCCTGAGTAGTAAGTAAGACCAACCATGGGCTTTGGTTTGAGTTTTGAAGCCTTTTGGGGTCCCGCAAATGCTCGCCTTGATTTCACCTCGAGGAAAATGCCGAGCTTTGAAACTAGGCCAAACGATGTCCGTTTGACCTAAAACTTGACAGGGGACCTATTGGAGTCATTTTGAGATGATCCATTAGCTCCAATTTGGATGCCATGATTCCGGGGTGCTCCGCTGCCGGTAGGCCTGTTTTTGCTTCCTGAGAGTTGATGAAGGGTCAAACGTCGTCCGTTTGACTTGAAATTTGGCAGGGGACCTTTTGGAGGTATTTTGAGACCATCCGTAGGCTCTGATCGAAGTTTTGAAGTCTTTGACACTGTCGCTGCCGGGAGCTCCTGCCTGGCTGTCGGAGGAGTGAAGTTAGGCCAAATGATGTCGAAATGGCCCGAAACTTCATGTGTACCCTTCTTTTGGCTGCTTTGAAGGATCTTGTAGTTTTTGTTTGATTCTGACAAGATCTGGTGCTTGAAGTGGCGCCTTCCTATTTATGGCAGGATGTGGCTCCATGTAGCTTTTGGTGTTGAAGGGACATAGTGACATTTTTTGTGTCAACAAATGCCCCCTCGAGGTACAACGACGAGGTGTGCAGCTCTAGCAGTCGGTGTGCCTCGAAGAGAATTTGAAGGAGATCTTCTTGCTTGACCAAGAGTCTTGAGCGTTTTTCTTTTGATGGAGTTGCTTTTTGAGCTTCCAAGGGATTTCGCGGTAATGAGAGGGGTCATGTACCGTCTCAAGGCAAGGATTTTGAAATGACATTTGGATGGGGTTTTGGGTTTTGGGTTTTCCCTTTTAACCTTGTGAACCTAAAGGCTTTATGTGGCACATTAGGCGGTTAAGAAGGTTTTTTGGTTTTTGACCTTGTGACCTAACAGGCTGTATGTGGCGAGTTAGGGGGTCGGGATTTTGGTTTTTTTTTTTGGGTTTTTTTTTTTTTTTTGGTTTCGGCCTTGTGACCTAACAAGCTGTATGTGGCAAGTTAGGGGACCATGGTTTGGTTTTTGGTCACTCTTTGGGACAATTTTGGGTCCATTGGAGTGGTTTGGTTTTTTGTGGAATGTCAATTTCAAGATTGTGGCTTGATTTGGTGCATGGGGTTGGATGGTTGGGTTTCTTTTGGAAGCTTATGAAGCTCGGAATTTTTTGTATGGTCCAATCAACTCAAGAGAGGCATGGAACCATTTTTGTATGCTCTTGGTAAGAGAAATTTTGACTAAAAGCCACTTTTAGTGCCTAGGTGGTCAAACCTGGCTCATATGGGCTAACCCATGGGACCTTAAGCTTTTAAGAATGGCTTAGATCTCATGTGGTGTCATTTTGTAAAGAATATCTAAAAATATCCCTTTTGTGTAGAGAATATCTAAAAATATCCTTACTTGGAGAGAATCTCTCAAGTTTCCTTGATTTTGGGAGAGATTTTCTCAAAGTATCTTTCTTTGGGAGAAAGTTTCTCAAATCCCCTTTCTTTTTGGAGAGAATTTCTCAAGAATCTCCTCTTTAGGAGAGAATATCTCAAATCTCCCTTTCTTTTAGGAAGTTTGCTAATTTTTAGCACTTACCTCCTTGCTTTTCTCCTCCTTTCCTCTTTTGGTTTGCCTTTTCTATAAAAGCAATGGAGATGGGTTTTCTTCCTCTTGTTGCTTTCTCTTTGCAAAAACCTTCAAGAGTGCTCCAAGATAAAGAATTTCTCAAGGATCTTCAAGTTTCTTCTTCTTCTTCTCCATGGCTTCAAGTAGGTCTTCTTTTTCCAAGAAAAAACCCCATGTAGATGTAGGAAAGTTTCCTTTTCTTCTTTTTTTTTCTTCTCTTTTTTTTTTCTTCTTTTTTTTTTCACGTGTTTTCTTTTCCTCTCTTTTTTTTTCTGTTTTTTTTTCCACGTGCTTTCTTTTCTTTTTTTTTTTTGTGCACGTTCTGCTTTTTTTTTTTTTTTTTTTTTTTTTTCTTCCCCTTTTTTTTTCTTTTTTTTTTCGCCCCTTTTTTTTTGTGCTGTACGGACAGGTCCGTACGGACCTGGCCGTACAGCCACGTGGCCTGTGGGCCACGTCCCATGGGCCAGCCCCTTTTTCTCTCTTTTTTTTTTTGAAGAGGTTTTTTTTTTTGTTTTTTTTTTTTTGCTCACCATGATATGAGGTTTATGCAATTCAAGATGATCATGCATTTTTTCTTCTCTTTTTTTTTTTTTTAATGCATCAAGATAAAAGGCTAGAATTTCTAGGTCAAGTCAACATGGATTTTGACTTAGACAAAGTTTGATTGGTTTTGACCAAATTGGGTTGGAATTGGTCAAACTTTTGTCAAAGTTTTCCTAGCATCTAATGCATGATGGTTTTTATGCATGATTTTTGGTAAATGGAATTGGGAGCATGACGATGCATACCTCGAATTTTTCTTGCAAGTCTTGGGATTTTTGGAGCTTGCAGCAATGTTGAGCCCACTTCTCCAGTCTCGCAGAATTTCGAGGAGCTTTGCAAGTTTTGGAATTTTGAGCTCGCAGCAATGTTGAGCTCTTTTCTGATCTTGCGAAGATTTGAGAAGAAAGGCTTGATCTCACAGCAATTTTTGAATTCAAGTCTTCTTCGAGAACCCTTCATTGATTATGAGCTCGCAGCAATGTTGAGCTCATCTTCAAGCTTCCTTTCTTTTTCGGGGTGCCTCCCTTTTCTTCGAAATTGCCCCGGAACCATGCCAAAATTTCGCTAGGATTTTTTTTTTTAGCAAAATTCCGTCATTTGGTTCTTGATTTCTTCCTTTCTGACTTTTGCAGGTGGTTCCTCCAGAACGAACAAGGGTAAGGGCCTTGTTACTGATGCACCTCGCCGATCTGCCAGATCTTCCAATGCGGCCGTTCAACAGGCTTGGAAAGAAGTTCGTTATGTGGAGACGAACTTGGAAGAATGCGACTCGCTCAACCGAGATGAGATGAGACAGCGATTGATCGCTCTCAAGGATGAGGAGTTTTATAAAATTATGGCAAGCAATCGTCCTTGGATCATGGACGATCAGAGCGTTGTGCCCAAGCCTACCTTTTTCTTTGGTGACGCTGTCCCTGATGACTCGTCATTCCAAAGGAGATGTTTTCAGTTCTCTTACACAGCTGATGGTGAGGAGAGAACTATTTCTACCCGATCGACTTTTGATCGCACTATCTCGATCATGAGTCTTTCTCCCACATGCTCTAAAAGAGAAGATCCTCCAAGCTGGGTGAAGAGGACCAATGCGGTCAAGACCGGGATTTTTGTTGGCGGCCCTCCCTGTTATGCAGAGAAGTCGCCTGTCCGTATGGACATGTTGATGCCAGCCAGCGGTTACCAAGGTTCTGATCATCCATCAGTCGATTTGAGACCGGTGGGCCTTGGCATTTTTAGCGGTGACGGCAGTAATTGGGTGAACCCCTTTCGGCTTCGCGGCCGCTTCAGCGCTGACTCGGGCTGGGAGTCATGGACTGATCACATCCTGCAGATTGGTGGCGCCATTCTGAAGGAGGCTGAAGTTTTTGATGCGGTTCGCGCTTTTCGGCAAACCGTCGTTTTCTCCGATGAGGCCTTCATGGCCATGTTGGAGTCTTTCCTTCCACAGACCAACACCTTCGTTGTCGCGAACGGTGAAATTGGTTTTTCCTTGAAGGAATTGAGCGCTACCACCGGGCTGCCTATCCTCGGCAAACTCTATGAGGAGTTTATGCCTATTGACAGTGTCCTTGAGGAGCAGTCGGAGGAGTTTAGGCTCCTGTACTTTCAGCTCGTCGCCTTCTATGATTTTTTGAAGGAGAAGGAGGGCTCGAAAGTCCGATGCAGTAGTTGGAGGAGTCTCAGCTCTTTGTCTTCCAACTTCTTTGACGGTGGGGATGCTTCTGAGAGTATGTCCCAGGAAGCCAGGGCTAAGAACCCGAAGAAGATCTCCGCTATGCGAGAAAATTTGAGGGATTTTCTTACAAGCACAGACGCCATTTGTCCTGACATTGCGCTGCGGAGAGATCTTGCTGTTTACCTCACTTACTGGCTAGGTGAGGCAGTTTTTGCTGGAGGAGATGGAACGCACATCAGGCCGCACTGTATTTTTCCGGCTTGTCAGATGGCGTTCGGAGAGCAGCTTGCTTTGGTGCCTGCTCTTTACTCCTATTTGTGCACCGAACTGCAGGCTGCTGCTTTCTTGGTTCGGCTTGGGCTCCCTATGAATAGGGTATTTTCAGCCCATATTTTCTATTCGTGGTTTGTGTACCACTGTCCGGGCTTCCACTGTTTAGGTGCTGCACAGGATGATGACCCGTTTATGATTCGGTTGGCTAGAGGGAAAGCCGTTTCCGAATCTCTTTTGTCTGCCCGTTTGAGGATCCGACGGTTCAGGGACGTCGAGATGGGGCAGTCTTCAGTCAAGCTTTCTCCCGGTCTGCGGAAGAAGGCTTTTGATTTTGGTATCTCCCGCGATTCCACCAGAGCAGGGTCGGGAAGACACTATTCTTTGACGAACGCAGAGAAGGGATGGCTTTTTAACATACGTGTTGGTACGATGGTGTACCGTCAACATCTTTTTTGTTGACATCCAGCCGTATGTTCCTTCTCGTTTTGCGTTGCAGTTGGGCTTCTCCCAAGGCGTTGTAGGAGCGCCTTCGAGCATGGTGAAGCGTTTTGGGGGTCTTCAGGATGGGAGGAATGCATGGGCTTTTTACAGTGCGGAGGACACTACCGCCATGATTTCCTATCCTGAGCTGCCCACTTTCCGGACCGCTGGCTTCACGAAATGGTTCGCGGAGAGCTTCTCAGTGTACCGGGGGCTTTCCAAGAAGGAGCTCAATGTCAAGCAATCTTCCGGGAAGGGTCTTGGTAGATCAGACGGCGTCCGGCGAGAGGAGGTTTTGGCCTTCCTTTCTGGAGAGAAGCATAGGATAGGCTTTCTCAAGGACCGGGATGTCGTCAGATCTGGAGCTGTGCAAGAGGTACCTGGTGAGGTCCTGAGACAGCTGGAGGAGGAGGAAGCTGAGATCGACGCTTGGAGGCAAGCGGAACGAAGGAGAACTTCCATGGGGTCCACTGGCAGGAGCGGACCATCCAGTGAGGACTCTGGTGAGAAGCCTGACTTTGATAGCGGGGCAGGTTCTTCAGGTAAACCGACCCGCAGGAGCAAGAGGAAGAGAGGACAGTACCGTCATAAGAAGCAGTGCGAAGATTCTCCTGACGTGGAAGTCCCTCTTACCATTGATGAGGAGGTCTCGCGGGATGCTGAAGAGCCTCCAGAGAAGAGGAGTCGAGAGGAAAAAGCCGACGATGGTATGATCTTTTCCCTTTCTTTTTCTGCTTCTCTCTTTTTTTTGTTCTTTGAGATATTTTTGTTTAGATCCACTGCTTTCTTTTCTTTTTGCAGAGGATGATGACTTGGTGATGCCTGAGGCTCCGGCCGATGAGGCAGTGACGGATCCGACTACGGCATCTGAGGAAGAGCCAAGGGACTCTGGAGTAGACCCAGAATCTTCTCTTGGTACGACTTCTTTACTTCCCCCTTTTTTGGCATTTTCTTTTCTTTGCTAAATTTTGCTGACGTTTCTCCCCCCCTTTTTATCAGCTGATTTGCCAGAGGATTCTGACGACTTCGAGCCATCCATGGATGTAGCTTTCTGCGACACTTCGGACGAGTTTATGGAGACAGAAAGCGCTCCACCGGTCGTCGGAGAAGGTATTTCACAGCAATAGTCTTGATAACAATTTTTTTTTTTTTTTTGACAAGATCATATTCATACCTTTCCTCTTCTGGCAGGTTGTGAGGCGACAGGAGAGGTTCCATTGTCTTCCTCGGAGCCGGAACAGGAAATACCAGCGGCTGGTCCAGAAGTAGAGGCTTCTTCTACCAGTTTTGATGCGGCAGAAGTGCAAACACATGATGATATCCCATCTTCTGACGCTCCGACTGGGAAGAGTCTTTCGATTTATCGCCCACTACGGCCTGACATGGGCAGTCAGTCAGCGGAGCATGGCGAGTCTTCATCTGGGCCCTCTCTTCAATTTGCAAAGAAGGTCTTGAAGAGTGTACTGAGCTCCTGGGTTGAGACTCTTTCTTCTGGTCACTTGGAAGCTGGCTTTGGCATGGTCAAGCACGTGCGAGACATCCTTGCTGACAGCGCAGAGGTTGGTCTGGATATCACCAATGCCAAGGCTTTCGTTGATGGAGTCATTGCACTGGGCGATAAGTGGAGCAAGACTAAGAACTCCCCAAGTGATGACTTTTTCAACGAAATGTTTCTGAAGCCTTCCAGCGAGGTCAAATCGGAAGTGAATAAGATTTTGAAGGCTCGGAAGCAGCTTGTTCGAGAGAGGAACGTCGCCGAACTGGCTATTATCGAGCTATCAAAAGACCTGAGCCACCTCGATAAGGAGATCAACGAGACTAGGCAGCGTCTCGAGTTGTTGGAAGAACAGACTGCTGCTAAATGGGCTGCTGTTCTTGAAGCTCGTGCCAGAGAAAGCACTCTGATCCGTCAGGTTGAAGAGGTTGACGGGAATCTCCGAAGGAAGACTCAGGAGCATGAGCGATGGCAACTTCTTTGGGAGGAATTCCCTCGTGCTGAAGATGGATCGCGGTTTTCTGCCGCATTTTATGGCGGCATCTTGAAGAAGCGTGGCCTGGAAGCTTTGGAGGCTGAGGCCAAGAGTCTGCTCGAGGACCTTAGTCTTTGGTTGAAGACTATGATGGACTGAGCTTTTGACAAACTTTCTTCTTTTTTTTTTTTGGTACCTCCATGTATAAACATTTTGGCACTCTTTTTTTTTGTATCCCCTTGTTCTACTTAAATTCTTTTTGTTGAAAATAAGCAAAAGTTGAATGGGAATGTTTGTTTTGAAAATCTTGATCAAAAGGTTATCATTTTGTGAAAATCTTTTTGTCAAAAGTGTTGTTTTGGCATGAAAGCCAGATTTTGTGGCACAAAGCCTGGTTTTTGATGGCTTGAAAGCCGAAAATTTTGAAGTGGCATGAAAGCCGATTTTGGTGGCGTGAAAGCCAAATTTTTGGTGGCGTGAAAGCCGATGTGGCATGGAAGCCGATTTTTGGCATGAGAGCCGATTTTTTGTTTTTGGCGTAAAAGCCGGATTTTGGCATGAGAGCCGATTTTTTGTTTTTGGCGTAAAAGCCGGATTTTTTGGCATGAGAGCCGATTTTTTTTTTTTTTTGGCGTAAAAGCCGGATGTTTTTTTGGCATGAGAGCCGATTTTTTGTTTTGATTTTTGGCGTGAAAGCCGATTTTTTTGTTTTGAAAAGCCGAGTTTTTTTTGGCGTGAAAGCCGATTTTTGGCGTGAAAGCCGATTTTTTGGCGTAAAAGCCGAGTTTTTTGGCGTGAAAGCCGAGTTTTTTGGCGTAAAAGCCGAGTTTTTGGCGTAAAAGCCAGGTTTTTGGTTTTCAAAAATGCAAGTATCGACTAAGAGTCGCCTCCCTGCTGAATGGTATTGCAAGTATCGATGGAATGTCGCCTCCTTGCTCATTCGGTTGCGAGTATCGATGGAATGTCGCTTCCTCGCGAAGTTGGGTGCAAGTATCGACTAAGCGTCGCTTCCCTGCTTTTTCTTCAAAAATTTTGTTTTGCGGGTATCGATGGAATGTCGCCTCCCCACGATTTTTGAAATTTGAGGTTTTTTCGAACCTTTGTTTTTTCTTTTGAAATTTGGGTTGTGGATATCAACTGGAATGTTGCGTCTCCACGATTTTTTTGAAATTTTGCAAGTATCAACGAGGTGTTGCTTCCTTGCGATTTTGAGGTTTTGGAAGTATCGAATGGGGTTCGCATCCTTCCAATGGGTTTTTTGCGAGTATCGACTTGACATCGCTTTCCCGATTTTTTGTTTTTAGACACGAGGGTCGTAAATTTTGACCTAAAACCATTTTTGGCGGTAAAAGGTAAGGCGGACTAGGGTGGAAATTCCTAAGTCCTGATTTTTGTTTCAAACCAAGAATTTTGGGTTCAAGGATCGAAAATTTTGGTTAAGTTTGGGAAGAGGCTCCTAAACTTAGATTTTTGGATTTTGATGATTTCTTTTGAACAATGAAACGATGAAAGTAAGCATTGTTTTGAAAGTTCAACATAAAGGTGAAAATTCCAAAAGGAGTGGGTTTGACGAGCAAGTACCTAGAAATAGGCTTTGGCCTTGCAGGCGTCGCTCTGACCCAGTGGAGGAAGTCTTCAAGGGTAGTACCGCTTCAAGAACTTGCCGTTGATGGGCAGCATACATCTATCACCTTCCATGTTTAGAAGTGCGTATGCGCCATTGGAGAGACTTGGTCGATGACGAAGGGTCCCCTCCCATTTTGGTTCAAATTTTGCCTTTGGATTTGTGAGCGAAAACCATCGGCCTTTTACCGCAAGAAACCAAGTCACCCTTTTTGTGGGCGCGTTGCCTGACCCTTTTTGTCGAAAGATCCAGCCATGCGTGCTTGGTAGAGCTCAATGCTTTGGAGTGCCTCGAGCCGTCTCTCATCGAGATTGTCCAGCTCTTGGAGTCTTAATTTGACATTGCTTTCTTGCGTCATGTCATTTTGTAGAGATACCCTTAAGGAAGGAATTTGTACCTCTAAAGGGACAACAGCTTCGCATCCATAGACCAAGGAGAATGGCGTGCTATGGGTCGGTCCTCGAACGGTGGTTCGGTAGGCCCACAAAGCTTCGGATAGTTTGTCGCCCCAGTCCCTTTTGTGGCTAGAGACCATTTTCTTGAGAATTTTGCAGAGTGTCTTGTTGAAGGCCTCTGCCAGTCCATTCGCCGCCGGATTGTACGGAGTTGAAGGACAACTTTGGATTTTGTATTTGTCGCAGAACCTGTAGAATCTGTGATCACGGAATTGTGGTCCGTTATCATGGACGAATCTTTTAGGTATGCCGAAGCGACAAATGATTGGTGCGCAAGAACTGAAGGACTGATGAGGTCTTCATTTCATTGAGCGCAAAAGCTTCTGACCACTTGGAGAAATAATCCGTAGCGGCGAAGATGAAGCGATGACCTTGCTTGACGGAGGGGAGACAGGACCTACGATGTCCATACCCAGGCTTCGAAAGGCCATGAAATTGCTGTAGGATGTAGCCAT
>QPKB01000012.1:30126187-30141937 GCA_003546025.1 Camphora micrantha | reverse complement strand
CTCCGATTTGCGTGGCTTCTCATCGGGTTTTCTTCAATAGAATCAGGCCAATAAATGAGGGGAAATGTCCGGAAAAATACAGAAGAAAAAAGAATGAAAAAAGATCGAAAAACGGCGAAGAAAAGGCGACCGAACGGCGGCCGAAAAATGGGCCCAAGGCCCAAGGTCGCCAGCCCCATGGTCGCCGGCGACCATGGAGTTCCGGCAACCCAAAAGTCGCCGGAAGACCCCTTTTTCGGGTCCTTTTCGCTTTTCGAGTTAATTGGCCCCTGTAATTTTTCCAAAATCTGATTTTTCATGCATGAAATCTGTCGATCTTCGTCAACATCACGGATTCGCCGCCGAAATCATTGGATGATCATTAGATGCCTCGAAATCGCCAACCGACCGACAAAGAAAGCACACTTTCTGGCCGCCCGATCGTGAATCGACAGGACAGATGTTGCCGGCACGTTGACATTAATCAATGTCTGAAATTGGATCGCCATCCGACATCAAACAACATGTGGATCCACCAGCGATCATCACAAGAAGAATTCCAAAAGACGCGGCGCGGCCCGCGACTCTTCAAGCGACTTGGCGACCAATTAATGAGGTTAAATGACCCATTTTATGACAAGTTAATGCGGTCATTAACTCATTATTTCGGACGGCCCAATCAAAAGCAAGCAAATGGGAGTTACAAGTCAAAGGATTTATGGCATTAAAGCCATGAAACTCCTCCCATGATGGGGATTAAAGACAATTAAAAGCTCATTATTCTCCATCGGCCAATCAGATTCAAGGAAAAAGGAGTTACAAAACAAATAATTTAAAACTTGTAACTCCTCCCATTATGAGCATTAATGCATTCAATGCTCATAAACCCTCCTAAATGGCTACCAAAGGCCTATAAATAGGAGGGCATTCCAAAGGGAAAAGAGAAAAAAAAAAGATCCAGAGAAATCGCCAGAGAAATTCACTCCAAAGTCCAGAGAATTGCCCGGAAAATCCAGAACTCCTGCAACTCTGCTGCAAGACCACCAAAAGGTGATTAAAGCACCCTTGGGGGGCCACCCCCCAAGGACCTCCCTTCTTTTACCAACATGGCTAAAACGTGGCTTTTCAGCCCGTTTACTTAGCTTTTTATCGGATATAAGACCTTCTCTTAGTCTTTGTCCTTTAAAAATCTGAGGTTAAAAAGCCAAGCCAAGAATCCAAGAATCATGTTCTCATCTGCATGGACGATGGAGGAGCCCATACATGACTCGCGACCGTCGATCTGAACGTGTCCCCACAATCGAATGAGAAGTCAGATTCCTTTTCTTGATTTCTATTGTACTTTATTTTTCTTTTAGGGACAAAAATCACAACTCTTGTCTTTCATAATGGATAAGATTTGTAAATCGCCTTTCACGGCATATATAAAAAAAACCTTTGTCTCTTTTCTTAAAATATGTGTGCAATGGGAAACTAGAAAAAATTTTATTTCCCCTTTCTACTTGTGAAGGTGGATCTTTGGATCACCGTTTCTAAATTCCAAGTAGAAAAGTGAAATTGGCATACCCGTACAAAAAGAAAGAAAGATGTTGATACCCTTTACTTTTTTTCTCCTCCCCTCCGCCGTACCCCGAAAGACCCGGGGCGGAGGCGGCGGGAGAGAGGGAAGAATCGGGTCCATCAGCTTCCGGAAGAGAGGTCCAAAAGAATTTACTGGTAATGAGGATCCTTTGACAGCAGATGTCTGACTAACTCACACCGATAACATCTTTGACCTCTTTCAGTGCACTGGCAGACAGCGAGTTCTCCTAGCAGCATCTATGTTTATTGGCTTGGCCGACATTTGGTGGAAAACACTCAAGGATGGTTATCAGGACATTGCTAATGATGTCACATGGCCTACTTTCAAGGATCAGTTCACTAAGAAGTATGTGCTCACTCATATCAAGAGACAGATGGCGGTGGAGTTTCAGCTACTCACACAAGGAGACATGACAATCCTCGAATATGTTACAAAGTTTGAGAGACTGTCCCGATATGCACCAGAGCTTGTCGATGCAGAGGAGAAAAAGATTATCAAATTCTTAGAAGGACTTAACCCTAGTATTGAAAGAGATGCTTCAGGTGTTATCCTACCGGCCACATTCCAAGAGGCAGTCAAGTGAGCTTATAAATTTGAAAACATCAATAACAAGATTATTAAGGATGCCCAGAGGAAACATCAACAACAAGGACATAAAACCTATCAAGGCAAGAAGTCAAGGCCAAATCAGAACACCCAAAGGCAAGGTGGGTGTGAACACTGTGGCAAGAACCATCCTTCCCACCTATGTTACAGAGTCACGGGTGAATGCTTTAAGTGTGGCCTTACAGATCATTTGATGAAAGATTGTCCAAACAATAGGAACCAGGGCAACATGCCACCTCAGCAGAATCAATAAGCGGCTCAGAACCAACCTAGGTAGCCACAGCAGCAGAACCAGCAACAGCAACCCCGTTAGCAACCTCAGAATCAGAACGCCCGTCCACCTCAGCAAAACAGGAATGCGCAACAAGGGAGACAGAACCAGAATGGAAACAAACCCCAACAACAAGGACGCATGTTTCATCTGAATCAGGCGAACGTGGATGCAGCGGGCAATGTAGTTGAAGGTATACTTTTTATCTGTGGAATAAAAGCCAAAGTATTGTTTGATCCTGGATCCACACATTCATTTCTATATCTCATGTTTGCTAAATTAATTGATGTGCCTGTTAACGAACTAGAGTTTATTCTAACTGTCACAACACCAGTAGGGAAACAAATCGTCTGTAGCACATATTACCCTAGTTGCACAGTTAAGATAGGTGATGTTACATTCCCAGCAGACCTTATCCTATTAGACATGCATGACTTTGATGTCATTTTGGGGATGGATTGGTTGTCTGGACATCATGTCAGTATGTATTGTTTTAGCAAAACTATTTCCTTCAAGTTGGATGGAGCATCATCAGGGGTGAAATTTCATGGAGAGAAAATGGTTTCACATGCTGGTGTTATTTCAGCATTGTCAGCAGTTAAACTATTGAGAAGCGGATGCGAGGGATTCATAGCATTTATTACAGAGGACAAACAGTCCTAAGGGGTGGAGCAAATCCCTACAGTGTGCAATTTTCCAGATGTATTTCCAGAAGAAATTCCAGGATTGCCACCAGTCACGAAAGTGGAATTTACTATAGAGCTTATGCCAGGAGCAGCTCCAATTTCCATCGCACCGTATAGAATGGCTCTGATAGAATTGGGTGAACTGAAATTACAGTTATAAGAGTTATTGAAGAAAGGTTTTATCAGACCAAGCATATCACTGTGTGGAGCTCCGGTGTTGTTTGTCAAGAAGAAAGATGGAAGCTTGAGAATGTGCATAGATTACAAAAAACTGAATCAAGTGACCATTAAGAACAAGTACCCATTGCCAAGAATAGATGAACTAGTTGATCAATTGCAAGGAGCAGAGTATTTTTCGATGATAGACTTGAGGTCCGGGTATTATCAGCTAAGGGTAAGAGAATCAAATGTACTGAAGACAGCCTTCAGGACAAGATATGAGCACTATGAATTTCTAGTGATGCCCTTTGATGATGAACGCACCAGCAGTGTTCATGGCTCTAATGAACAAGATCTTCACACCTTACTTGGATCAGTTCACTGTTGTCTTCATAGATGATATACTAGCATACTCCAACTCTAGAGAAGAGCCCGAGCAGCACCTGAGGACATCGCCGCAATTGTTAAGGGACAACCAGATGTATGCAAAGCTCGAGAAATGTGATTTTTGGTTGACGCAAGTTTCTTTCCTTGGTCATATTATTTCCAAAGAAGGATTGGCAGTTGATTCGGCAAAGATAAAAGCAGTCATTAGTTGGGACGGTCCAAAGAATGTAAGCGAAATTAGGAGTTTTTTGGGTTTAACGGGTTACTACAGAAGGTTTGTATAGGGATTTTCATCTATTGCAGTACCTTTGACCAAATTAACCCGGAAAAACATGCCATTCTTGTGGACCGAACAGTGCGAAACAAGTTTTGAAGAGTTGAAAAAGAAATTAACCACAGCTCCAGTTCTCACCTTACTTTCAGGCAAGTGGTAATTTTGTAGTCTACACGGATGCTTCGACCGTGGGACTTGAATGTGTGCTAATGCAGGATGACAAAGTCATAGCGTATGGCTCAAGGCAGCTGAAGGAGCACGAGGAGAATTATGCAATGCATGACTTAGAATTGGCAGCAGTTGTATTTGCACTAAAGTTGTGGAGACACTATTAATATGGAGAAAAATTTGAAGTTCACTCGGATCACCGTAGTCTACAGTGTTTGTTCTCTCAAAAGGAATTGAACATGAAACAGAGAATATGGATGGAGCATATTAAGGACTACGATTTTCCAATCAAGTGCCATCCAGGGAAAGTAAATGTCGTGGCAGACGTATTGAGCAGAAAGTCTAGGAGCATGGCCAGACTACGAGGAATGGGTAGACTCTAATAGTTCGAAGAATTGGTAGTTGAGTTCCAACCGTTGAGACGGGGTGTTATGCTAGCAAACATGACAGTGTCTGAACCTACTTTCATTCAGAAAATCAAGGAGAGTCAGCTATAGGATCCAAACTTAGCAAAAATTGTGGAGCACATTTCGGATCGCCTAGATTTCAGAATCGTGGATGGAGTATTGTACTTCCGTGACCGATTGTGTGTTCCAAATGTTGATGACTTGAGAAATGAAATCATGGCTGAAGCCATAACACCAAATATTCTATGCACCCAGGGAATACAAAGATATACCAAAATTTGAAGAACAGATTCTGGTGGAACTATATGAAGTGGGAAATTGCAGCATTTGTGTCCCGATGCATAACTTGTCAATTGATTAAGGCAGAACATCAGAAACCAACAGGTCTTTTATAGCCATTAGAGATTATACAGTGGAAATGAGAACATCTTAAAATGGATTTTGTCTCGGGTTTACCGATGACTAGCGGAGGAAACAATGCCATATGGGTTATAGTTGACCGACTGACGAAGTCTGCACGTTTGATTCCATTGAAGACAGGAAAGAAGAAGCAAATGTTATCACTGGCACAAACGTTTGTTAACGAGATCATTAGCAAACATGGTCAACCAGTCTCCATCACATCAGACAGAGATATCAGATTTGTCTTGAGGTTTTGGAAGACTCTGCATGAGTCCATGGGTACAAAACTTCAATTCAGCACGGTGTATCACCCACAAACAGATGGACAATCAGAAATGACCATCTAGACGTTGGAAGACATGTTTAGGACTTGTGTGCTTGACTTCAAAACTCAGTGGGACGAAAGTCTACCTCTTTCGAAGTATAGGAATGGCACCTTTCGAAGCACTATATGGAAGGAGATGCAGAACTCTAGTGTGTTGGGAAGAGGTCGGAGAACGCAACTTTCATGGACTGACATTGATTGGTGAGACCAATGAGAAAGTCAAATTCATTCATGAACGCTTGAAGACTGCGAGAAGACGATAGAAAAGTTACGCAGATGTTCGGAGAAAGGACCTATAGTTTCAAGTAGGAGATAAAGTATTTTTCAAAGTGTCACCCACTAAAGGAACCTTGAGGTTCGGTCAGAAGGGTAAACTGTCAAGAAGATTCATTGGATTGTATGAGATCCTGAGTCGTATTGGTGACGTGGCTTACATATTTGCCTTACCGCCAGAACTTTCGGGTGTGCACAATGTGTTTCATGTCTCAATGTTGAAGAAATATGTTTCAGACCCCTCACATATGCTAAGACATGAGCCTTTAGAGACTCGAGAAGATGCCACTTATATTGAGAAACCGATCAAGATCATTGACAGGAAAGAGCAAGAATTGAGGAACCGAACAATTCAGTGGGTAAAAGTGCTTTGGGAGAATCACGAATCGGAAGAGGCTACTTGGGAATTGCGTGATCAAATTCAGAAGAAGTACCTGCACTTGCTACCAGAGGTTAGTGTTCATTTAGAGGACCAAATGCCTTTAAGGGGTAGAGGATGTCAGGCCCCGACCCAGGTTTAGTATATTTTATTATTATTTTAGCTGTGATTAGTTTCTAAGTGCGATTAGGGGACGATTAGTTAGAGTTTTCAGTTAGATTAGAATTTTGAATAGCTTTGGGAAATTTTGAACGCGTTGAGTCTGGTTTGACCGGGCCTTGGGTGGCCCGTGTGACGCGTGTTAGTGTGGGAATTTGATTTATTTGATTAATTAGATTTTTAAAAAATATGTATTTCGCTACTTTTCAATTTGTTATTTTGTTCCCAGCAACTTTCATGTTGTTCTGTTTGCATTCGAACTCCATAAATTGCCTTTTTCTAGAAAAAGGGGCAAATTCATCTTTTTACACAAAATCTGTGCATAAATTTCAAAATTTGAAAACCATGAGGAAATTATACTTTTTGAAAACTAGATTTTTCGATGATCAACTTTATCTTCTTCGTCGATCTCATTCGGGACCCACAAATGATAGTTCTAGCCATGTGAAGATTTAAGGGCCAATGGGGGCCCACAACTCATTTGACTTAAGCCAAAACCCACGTTGGATTTTCTTCTTCATTCATTTCCTGCAACATCTACACAGCTGAGAGAGTTTTCTTCTTCTCCTTCCAGCCATCTTCTCTCTTCTGCATGTCCTTCCTCCTTGGTGGAAAATGGAGATTTGATCACATCAATCTCTTCTCCTTTCTCTTGGCATTCCATTGATACTCTTTTCGAAGGAATCTCAGCTAGACCATCTTCTCCTTCAAACTCTCCTTGTTTGGAACACCTAGATGCAAGCATTGGCTTCCCTCTTGAAATCTTGGGTATTCTAGACCCTTTTGAATTGTTCTTTCATGCACGCAAAGGGGTTCTTTGAGAGCTCCTTCTTATTTCAAAATTTTGGAGGGTTTTGTGTCTTTTTCATGGGGTTTTCTTTTGCTGGGAGCTTGCTGGGATTAGAGACGTTTTTGGAGTGCTTTTGAGACCCATTTTGACCTGAGGGAAGTGAATAATCAGCCTTTTGAATGCATACAAATCCGCACTTTGTTTCTCATAAGTCTTGACTTGAAAGTTGTGTTTCATTCTACTGATTTTATGTGACTTTTTAAAGTGTGTTTTAGAATGTTATATGGCTGTGTTATAATCGAATTTTTTTGCAGGATTTGAGTATATAATAGCATGGAAATTCTATAGCCATGTATTGTTTTACAAGGCTAAATTCTGAATCTTTGAATTTCTGCATTCTTACATAGGTTGAATTTTGAAATGTTAGTTGATAGTGTATATGGTGTGGGATTGGATTTAATGGTGATAGATGTGGTTGAATAGAAGTATTTGACTAGAAGGAGATGTTGGAATAGTTTAGGGAAGATGAAAATGAAAGGAGGAGAAATGGTATCAGAAATATAGAAATTTTTGCACAGGGCGAAACAACCAATGAACTGTTCGCTCGAGCGAACCTGGTGGTCGCTCGAGCGAAAAGGCCACTATTTGTTGAAAAACATTGCAGAAACTCATCTGCTTGAGCGAACTATGTATCGGCTTGAGTGAATAAGTTTCTGGAATGGCTCACTCGAGTGAGCATGTATCTGCTTGAGCGAACCTGCTACTGTTTGACGAAATTGAGAGGCAGAGGCTTGTCTGCTCGAGCGAACGTTTTGTTGGCTCGAGCGAAGGAAGTACTGGGAGACTTCGCTCGAGCGAACTTCACCTTGGCTCGAGCGAACCTGGGCACAGTTTCAGGGTGTTTTTTCTTTGCCCTGTTGATAATCAATTGAGGAATATTGTTCCTAGAAGGCTTCATGGAAGACGAACCCCAAACTTTCATCTGGACATTCCTTCAAAGATGCTCTACAGAAAATCCTACAATGGAGTACTTCTACGCTGCTTATCACAACAAGAAGCCAAAGAAACTCTCAAAGAGGTGCATGCTGGTCTTTGTGGAGCTCATCAGGCTGGTCCAAAGCTCTACGATCAGATAAAAAGGTTAGGTTATTATTGGCCTACCATGGTAGCTGACGCAATGCAATTTGCTAAACGCTGCCAACAATGCCAAGTTCATGGAGACTATGTCCACATGCCTCCGGAATGGCTACATCCTACAACAATTTCATGGCCTTTCGAAGCCTGGGGTATGGACATCGTAGGTCCTATCTCCCCTTCGTCAAGCAAAGGTCATCGCTTCATCTTCGCCGCTACGGATTATTTCTCCAAGTGGTCAGAAGCTTTTGCGCTCAATGAAATGAAGACCTCATCAATCCTTCAGTTCCTGCGCACCAACATCATTTGTCGCTTCGGCATACCTAAAAGATTCGTCCATGATAACGGACCACAATTCCGTGATCACAGATTTTACAGGTTCTGCGACAAATACAAAATCCAAAGTTGTCCTTCAACTCCGTACAATCCGGCGGCGAATGGACTGGCAGAGGCCTTCAACAAGACACTCTGCAAATTTCTCAAGAAAATGGTCTCTAGCCACAAAAGGGACTGGGGCGACAAACTATCCGAAGCTTTGTGGGCCTACCGAACCACCGTTCGAGGACCGACCCATAGCACGCCATTCTCCTTGGTCTATGGATGTGAAGTTGTTGTCCCTTTAGAGGTACAAATTCCTTCCTTAAGGGTATCTCTACAAAATGACATGACGCAAGAAAGCAATGTCAAATTAAGACTCCAAGAGCTGGACAATCTCGATGAGAGACGGCTCGAGGCACTCCAAAGCATTGAGCTCTACCAAGCACGCATAGCTGGATCTTTCGACGAAAAGGTCAGGCAACGCGCCCACAAAAAGGGTGACTTGGTTCTTGCGGTGAAAAGGCCGATGGTTTTCGCTCACAAATCCAAAGGCAAATTTGAACCAAAATGGGAGGGACCCTTCGTCATCGACCAAGTCTTCTCCAATGGCGCATACGCACTTCTAAACATGGAAGGTGATAGATGTATGCTGCCCATCAACGGCAAGTTCTTGAAGCGGTACTACCCTTGAAGACTTCCTCCACTTGGTCAGAGCGATGCCTGCAAGGCCAAAGCCTATTTCCAGGTACTTGCTCGTCAAACCCACTCCTTTTGGAACTTTCAAAACAATGCTTACTTTCATCGTTTCATTGTTCAAAAGAAAATCAAAATCCAAAAATCTAAGTTTAGGAGCCTCTTCCCAAACTTAACCAAAATTTTCGATCCTCGAACCCAAAATTCTTGGTTTGAAACAAAAATCAGGACTTGGGAATTTCCACCCTAGTCCACCTTACCTTTTACCGCCAAAAATGGTTTTAGGTCAAAATTTACGACCCTCGTGTCTAAAAACAAAAATCGGGAAAGCGGTGTCAAGTCGATACTCGCAAAAACCCATTGGAAGGATGCGAACCCCATTCGATACTTCCAAAACCTCAAAATCGCAAGGAAGCAACACCTCGTTGATACTTGCAAAATTTCAAAAATTGTGGAGATGCAACATTCCAGTTGATATCCACAACCCAAATTCCAAAAGAAAAACAAAGGTTCGAAAAAACCTCAAATTTCAAAAATCGTGGGGAGGCGACATTCCATCGATACCTGCAAAACAAAATTTTTGAAGAAAAAGCAGGGAAGCGACGCTTAGTCGATACTTGCACCCAACTTCGTGAGGAAGCGACATTTCATCGATACTCGCAACCGAATGAGCAAGGAGGCGACATTCCATCGATACTTGCAATACCATTCAGCAGGGAGGCGACTCTTAGTCGATACTTGCATTTTTGAAAACCAAAAACCTGGCTTTTACGCCAAAAACCCGGCTTTTACGCCAAAAACCCGGCTTCCACGCCAAAAATCGGCTTTTACGCCAAAAAAACTCGGCTTTCACGCCAAAAATCGGGCTTTCACGCCAAAAATCGGCTTCCACGCCAAAAATCGGCTTTCATGCCAAAAAAAAACAAAATCTGGCTTCATGCCAACAAAACAAAAACTTGGTTTCAAAAAATCCGGCTTTTACGCCAAAAAATCGGCTCTCATGCCAAAATCCGGCTTTTACGCCAAAAAAAAAAATCGGCTCTCATGCCAAAATCCGGCTTTTTACGCCAAAAACAAAAAAATCGCTCTCATGCCAAAAATCGGCTTCCATGCCACGGCTTTCACGCCACCAAAATTTGCTTTCACGCCACCAAAATCGGCTTTCATGCCACCTCAAAATTTTCGGCTTTCAAGCCATCAAAAACCAGGCTTTGTGCCACAAAATCTGGCTTTCATGCCAAAACAACACTTTTGACAAAAGATTTTCACAAAATGATAACCTTTTGATCAAGATTTTCAAACAAACATTCCCATTCAACTTTTGCTTATTTTCAACAAAAAGAATTTAAGTAGAACAAGGGATACAAAAAAAAGAGAGTGCCAAAATGTTTATACATGGAGGTACCAAAAAAAAAAGAAAGAAGAAAGTTTGTCAAAAGCTCAGTCCATCATAGTCTTCAACCAAAGACTAAGGTCCTCGAGCAGACTCTTGGCCTCAGCCTCCAAAGCTTCCAGGCCACGCTTCTTCAAGATGCCGCCGTAAAATGCGGCAGAAAACCGCGATCCATCTTCAGCACGAGGGAATTCCTCCCAAAGAAGTTGCCATCGCTCATGCTCCTGAGTCTTCCTTCGGAGATTCCCGTCAACCTCTTCACGCCTGTTGAACGGCCGCGATTGGAAGATCTGCGGCGAGGTGCATCAGTAACAAGGATTCCCTTCCTTCGTTCTGGAGGAACGGCTGCAAAAAGTCAGAAAGGAAGAAATCAAACACCAAATGACAGAATTTGCTAAAAAAAATCCTAGCGAAATTTTGGCATGGTTCTTCGGGGCAATTTCGAAGAAAAGGGAGGCACCCCGAAAAAGAAAGAAAGCTTGAAGATGAGCTCAACATTGCTGCGAGCTCATAATCACGAAAGGGTTTCTCGAAGAAGACTTGAATTCAAACATTGCTGTGAGATCAAGCCTTTCTTCTCAAATCTTCGCAAGATCAGAAAAGAGCTCAACATTGCTGCGAGCTCAAAATCCCAAACTTTGCAAAGCTCCTCGAAATTCTGCGAGACTGGAGAAGTGGGCTCAACATTGCTGCAAGCTCCAAAAATCCCAAGACTTGCAAGAAAATTCGAGGTATGCATCATCATGCTCCCAATTCCATTTACCAAAAATCATGCATAAAATCATCATGCATTAGATGCTAGGAAAACTTTGACAAAAGTTTGACCAATTCCAACCCAATTTGGTCAAAACCAATCAAACTTTGTCTAAGTCAAAAATCCATGTTGACTTGACCTAGAAATTCTAGCCTTTTATCTTTGATGCATTAAAAAAAAAAAAAGAAAGAAATGCATGATCATCTTGAATTGCATAAACCTCATATCATGGTGAGCAAAAAAAAAAAAAAAAGAACAAAAAAAAACCTCTTCAAAAAAAAAAGAGAGAAAAAAAAAAAAACCCATGGACGTGGCCCAAGGCCACGTGGCTGGTACGGCCAGTGGCTATACGGGACCTGTCCGTACAGCACCAAAAAAAAAAGAAAAGGAAAAAAAGAGAAAAAAAAAAAAGGGAGAAAAAAAAAAAAAAGCAGAACGTGTGTACAAAAAAAAAAAGAGAAAAAGAAACACATGAAAAAAAAAGAAAGAGAAAGAAAAGAAAGAAGAAAAGAAGAAAAAAAAAAGAAGAAAGGAACTTTTCTACATTCTACATGGGGTTTTTCTTGGAAAAGAAGACCTACTTGAGCCATGGAGAAGAAGGAAGAAGAAACTTGAAGATCCTCGAGAAATTCTTTATCTTGGAGCACTCTTGAAGGTTTTTGCAAAAGAAAGCAACAAGAGAAAGAAACCCATCTCCATTGCTTTTATAGAAAAAGCAAACCAAAAAGAGGAAAGGAGGAGAAAAGCAAGGAGGTAAGTGCTAAAAATTAGCAAACTTCCTAAAAGAAAGGGAGATTTGAGATATTCTCTCCTAAAGAGGAGATTCTTGAGAAATTCTCTCCAAAAAGAAAGGGGATTTGAGAAACTTTCTCCCAAAGAAAGATACTTTGAGAAAATCTCTCCCAAAATCAAGGAAACTTGAGAGATTCTCTCCAAGTAAGGATATTTTTAGATATTCTCTACACAAAAGGGATATTTTTAGATATTCTTTACAAAATGACACCACATGAGATCTAAGCCATTTTTTAAAAGCTTAAGGTCCCATGGGTTAGCCCATATGAGCCAGGTTTGACCACCTAGGCACTAAAAGTGGCTTTTAGTCAAAATTTCTCTTACCAAGAGCATACAAAAATGGTTCCATGCCTCTCTTGAGTTGATTGGACCATACAAAAAATTCCAAGCTTCATGGGCTTCCAAAAGAAACCCAAACCATCCAACCCCATGCACCAAATCAAGCCACAATCTTGAAATTGACATTCCACAAAAAAACCAAAACCACTCCAATGGACCCAAAATTGTCCCAAAGAGTGACCAAAAAACCAAACCATGGTCCCCTAACTTGCCACATACAGCTTGTTAGGTCACAAGGCCGAAACCAAAAACCAAAATCCCGACCCCCTAACTCACCACATACAGCCTGTTAGGTCACAAGGTCAAAAACCAAAAAAACCTTCTTAACCGCCTAATGTGCCACATAAAGCCTTTAGGTTCACAAGGTTAAAAGGGAAAAACCCAAAACCAAAAAACCCATATCCAAATGTCATTTCAAAAATCCTTGCCTTGAGACGGTACATGACCCCTCTCATTACCGCGAAATCCCTTGGAAGCTCAAAAAAGCAACTCCATCAAAAGAAAAACGCTCAAGACTCTTGGTCAAGCAAGAAGATCTCCTTCAAATTCTCTCGAGGCACACCGACTGCTAGAGCTGCACACCTCGTCGCTGTACCTCGAGGGGGCATTTTGTTGACACCAAAAATGTCACTATGTCCCTTCAACACCAAAAGCTACATGGAGCCACATCCTGCCATAAATAGGAAGGCGCCACTTCAAGCACCAGATCTTGTCAGAATCAAACAAAAACTGCAAGATCCTTCAAAGCAGCCAAAAGAGGGTACACATGAAGTTTCGGGCCATTTCGACATCATTTGGCCTAACTTCACTCCTCCGACAGCCAGGCAGGAGCTCCCGGCAGCGACAGTGTCGAAGACTTCAAAACTTCGATCAGAGCCTACGGATGGTCTCAGAATACCTCCAAAAGGCCCCCTGCCAAATTTCAAGTCAAACGGACGACGTTTGACCCTTCATCAACTCTCAGGAAGCAAAAACAGGCCTACCGGCAGCGGAGCACCCGGAATCATGGCATCCAAATTGGAGCTAATGGATCATCTCAAAATGACTCCAATAGGTCCCCTGTCAAGTTTTAGGTCAAACGGACATCGTTTGGCCTAGTTTCAAAGCTCGGCATTTTCCTCGAGGGGAAATCAAGGCGAGCATTTTGCGGGACCCCAAAAGGCTTCAAAACTCAAACCAAAGCCATGGTTGGTCTTACTTACTACTCAGGAGGCTCCCTGTCAAATTTCAGGTCAATCGGACATCGGTTGACCACAAGTCAAAGCTCGGCATTTCTCTCATGGCGAAATTAAGGCAAGCATTTGCGGGACCCCGAAACGGCTTCAAAACTCAAACCAAAGCCTATGGTTGGTCCTATCTACTGCTCAAGAAGCTCCACGTCAAATTTCAGGTCATTCCGACATCGTTTGGCCTAGTTTCAATGCTTGACAAAAAAATCGGCAAAACCGCACAACAAAAGTCTTCGGCTTTCCAGAAAAAATAGGAAACTTTGTGCTCCGATTTGCGTGGCTTCTCGTCGGGTTTTCTCAAGAGAATCAGGCCAATAAATGAGGGGAAATGTCAGGAAAAAATCAGAAGAAAAAAAGAATGAAAAAAGATCGAAAAACGGCGAAGAAACGGCGACCGAACGGCGGCCAAAAAATGGGCCCAAGGCCCATGTCGCCGGCGACCATGGGTGCATGGTCGCCGGCGACCATGGAATTTCGGCGACCCAAAAATCGCCGGAAGACCCTTTTTTCGGGTCCTTTTCGCGTTCGAGTTGATTGGCCCTGTGATTTTTCCAAAATCTGATTTTTCGTGCATGAAATCCGTCGATCTTCGTCAACATCACGGATTCGCCGCCGAAATCATTGGATGATCATTAGATGCCTCGAAATCGCCAACCGGCCGACAAAGAAAGCACACTTTCTGCCCGCCCGATCGTGAAATCGACAGGACAGATGTTGCCGGCACGTTGACATTAATCAATGTCTGAAATTGCATCGCCATCCGACATCAAACAACATGTGGATCCACCGGCGTCATCGCAAGAAGAATTCCAAAAGACGCGGCGCGGCCCCGCGACTCTTCGAGCGACTTGGCGACCAATTAATGAGGTTAAATGACCCGTTTTATGACAAGTTAATGCGGTCATTAACTCATTATTTTGGACGGCCCAATCAAAAGCAAGCAAATGGGAGTTACAAAGTCAAGGATTTATGGCATTAAAGCCATGAAACTCCTCCATGATGGGGATTGAAGGCAATTAAAGGCTCATTATTCTCCATCGGCCAATCAAATTCAAGGAAAAAGGAGTTACAAAACAAGTAATTTAAAAACTTGTAACTCCTCCCATTATGAGCATTAATGCATTCAATGCTCATAAACCCTCCTAAATGGCTACCAAAGGCCTATAAATAGGAGGGCATTTCAAAGGGAAAAAATCCCGGATCTAGCTCTCCGCTCTCCTGGACGAATTCAAAATCCAGAGGCCTGCAATTTGAAGAACTCCTGCAATCTGCTGCAAAGACCACCAAAAGGTGATTGAAGCACCCTTGGGGGGCCACCCCCAAGGACCCGCCTTTTCTACCAACATGGCTAAAACGTGGCTTTTTCAGCCCGTTTACTTAGCTTTTTATCGGATATAAGACCTTCTCTTGGTCTTTGTCCTTTAAAAATCTGAGGTTAGAAAGTCAAGCCAAGAATCCAAGCATCGTGTTCTCATCTGCATGGACGATGGAGGAGCCCATACATGACTCGCGACCGTCGATCTGAACGTGTCCAAATCGAATGAGAAGTCAGATTCCTTTTCTTGATTTCTATTGTACTTTATTTTTCTTTTAGAGACAAAAATCACAATTCTTGTCCTTTCATAATGGATAAGAATTGTAAATCGCCTTTACGGCAAAATCGGCTTTCACGGCCAAATGAAATCGCTTTCACGGCATTCCAAGAAAAATTTGTCTCTTTTCTTAAATATGTGTGCAATGGAAACTAGAAACGAGGTCAAAAAACATCAATAATTATGTGCTCTCATTTCATGTGGGGTTGAGACCTTACATTCGACATGTAAAGGACGTCTCAGCTGATGGTAACTGTGGCTTCAGAGCCATCGCTGGATTGGTTGGCCTAACCGAGGATGGATGGAGATAAGTAAGGAGAGATTTATTACAGGAGCTGCTCGCATATGTAGACCACTACAAACAACTATATGGGGTGGAGAATAGAATTGAGGAATTGATTCATTTATTATCATACTATGATGACAACCCACCAATGGACTATTGGATGACTATGCCTGACATGGGGCATCTCATAGCATCTCATTACAATTTGGTTTTATACCACTTGAGCGTAGAACAATGTCTGACTTTCCTCCCATTGTGGTCTGTGCCAGTTTCTATGCCTTCCTGGAATGAGAGAACAATAGGTTTTGTTAATCGAAATCATTTTGTTCAATTGTTCTTAGAACCTGGTCATCCAATTCCGCCTATTGCAAAT
>QPKB01000012.1:29397060-29426768 GCA_003546025.1 Camphora micrantha | reverse complement strand
CTCTCTCTCTCTCTCTCTCTCTCTCTCTCAGTGGTATCGATTAGGCTGTTGATGATCACAGAAGCTTCATGTTGCTTCTCAGCTATTTCTCCTAGATTCTATTCACTCATGGTTACTTCAATCAATGTCAAAGCAACATACACTACAACAACTTGCACTTTTACCGACGTTTTTTATAAATTCCATCAAAATAAAGAGTGTTAATTTTTACCGACGTATATATTTCGTCGATGGAAAATTATCTTTACACATACGTTTTTCTATAAAAACGTCGCTAAAGCGTTGACTTTCAGTTACAGTTTACAAAAAAGCGCGTCGGCAAAGTTCAATCTTGCGAATTAACTTCATTTAAAATCAGAGATTATTACAGACGAAATAAAAAACGCCGGTATAAAATAGACTTTTATTAAGTGACATTTCCTTGGTTTTACCAAAGTTTTTTTTGTCGTCAGTAAAAGTGTTTTTATTTTTTCTAGGCCTTACCGACGAATTTTCTTTTTAACGATGGAAATTAGCGTCAGAAAAATTATTAACGACGTTTAATATCAAACGTCGGTAAAGGTTGTTACTTTTTACTTATTTTATAAATAATAAAATAATATAATTTGTACCGACGAAAATTCTTTTTTCGATCGAAAATAAGCATCTGTAAATCCACTTTCTTCCTCTTGCGTCTCCCACCAAAAGCTCTCTTTACCTCTCTCTCTCTCCGCTTCTCTCTCTCTCTCTCACTCTCTCTGCTCTCTCTGTTATTTCTTGCTCGATCTCTCTGCGCTCTCTCTCGCTCGTTCTCTCTACTCTCTCTGTCTCTCGTTCACTCTCGCTCGATCTCTCTGCTTTCTCTCTCTCGCTCTCTACTCTTTCTCTCTCTCCCTCGCTCTCTCTGCTCTCTCTCTCACTCTGCCCAAAACCGATCGTTGCTCGAAAAACGTCTCCCTCTCTCGCGCCGCTGCCTCTGCTCGGACCCTCTCTGCCGTTGCTGCCTCTGTATCTCTCCCCTCTTGCCGTTGCCGCCTCTGCATCTCTCCCCTCTCTGCAGTGTAGAGTAACTTTCTAGAGTATACTCTTCTCTCTTCGTTTCTATCTGATATGGTATTTTGCAGCTTCTGTTTGGAATTTTCGTGGTTAATAGGTTCCATTTCTTATTGTTACCCTCTATTTTTTCTTTTCTTCAGTACTTCATTTTATTCTATTTCAATTTATTTTTTTTTGGTGGGGTTCTACTAGTAATCTGCATTTGATTGCTTTGGTAGTCTTGGAGCAAAAACTTTTGTTTTGATGGTAGTGAGTTGATGGGTAGAGAGATGAATTGGATTTAGATGAAAGGCGTTGTGCTTAGTTTTTGAGTTTGGAGGCTGGCATACACTTCAAATGGGTTGGTTTTTCGGAATGGTGCTTGATGAGTAAGTGGGTTCATGGTGAGAGGAAAGAAGGGTGATAGAGATGATGAAGTCAGTTGATTGGTGAAGATGATTAACAAATGATAATGATGGTTTTGGGTTTGCTGCTGGATTTTTTTTTCTTGATTGGATGGATAGAGAGATGTTGATGTAGTGGTGAAGTTGAGGTGGTGGGATGATGAGAATGGGTTCTGAGTGGGTCTTTGATATTTCTTAAGAGAAATTAATGGATGGGTCTCTGATATTCATCTCATAAGGATTCATGTCTGTTATTTTGGTATCTCTACTCTTTTTTTTATAGATCCATCTAAAAATAGAGCCATTAAAAAAAAAGAGCCATAAAACAAAGAGGCTAGAATAAAAAAAAACGCGTTTGGTAACGCATTTAATCTATTTTAAATACCTCGCCTCTATATTTTAAGACTCAAAAGCTCTATTTCTCATCTGCCCAACTTTTGGAGCATTTGGATTTTAGAGGATTTGCCTCTAAATGTCTAAATTGGACAGAGTCTAGAATCTTGTGCCAAACGCTCTAATTGTTCAAATCTTTGTCTGATTTAGACATTTAGAGAAAATAGAGGCTTGAAATAGAGATGCCAAACATGGACTTATTCCTCTTATTATTACATCTTATGAGGAGGAAATAACCGTTTTCTACAGGTAATATGAATCCGATTCTATCTTCTCATATCATTACATGTCATGTTTATGAGTTTGTTGTTCGAGATTTCTAGATTTGTTTTGTGGGGTTGGTTTTTATTTTGAATTGGTTGATGCAAGACATGTGAATTTGAGCATGGGGCTCTTTTTGGCCATTGATTTTATGTGGGATTTGGGAAACTTGATATCTTTTCTTTGTTGGTTTGATTCATGTGCAAGTTATTTGGGTGATTATGGTGGATTCTGCAACTGGGTTTCTTCTCTTGTGGGGGTTTTGAATGCAACTTAGAATGGATAATGTTGATGTTGGTATTTGTTAAGGTGGTGATTTTGGAGGATTGGAATTGTATTTGGGATTTTCTGTGTTGGTTTGATGGTGGGAAGTTGAATCCATTTTTCTTGTTCTTCTACATGGATTGGGGAAAGTTTCACTGGAGATGCTTCGGATGCGAAATACTTGGATCTAGTGAATTTGGATGGGTTTTTGTGATGCAGGGGACCTCTGAATTGGTGTTTGACTCTGTTGGTGGTGCATTTTAAGTGATATTTGGGTTTTTATTTTTCAGGATAATATTCTGTTTTGTTGGATAAGATGGGATTGAATTTAATGGCTTTGTTGTGTGACCTTCATTCCTTAACTTGAATGCAATGACTCAGTCTTTTTATCGTGATTGTACTCTTTTAATGTGGGGTTAAGTCGGCTTCTTCATTACTCATTATCTAATTGCTTGGAAGATGATGTGCTACTTGGATTGTTTTAAAAGGTAAAGTGCCCTTGTTGGCTTTGTTCAGTTTTAACAATAAGCAGATTCTGCCATGACACTTCTAATATTCAAACCAATAGTATAAATCAGCCTTCTTTTATGGTACCAAGTAACAATTATCCACTTGTAGGTGCCCAATGAACTTGCTTTTTGCATCTGGAGGAAAATTTAACAACATCAAAGTGAATGGAAGTTTCTGTTATGAGATAAAACAGGCGTTTTTATGTAAAATTCAGGAGAAAAACAGGGACTTATTTCTAAATAGTATAAATCATTCATGTTTTTTTTTTTTTTTTTTTTTTTTTTTTTTTTTTTTTTTTTTTTTTTTTTTTTTTTTTTTGAGTGGTTAGGGAGGTGTGTACGCAGGTCTAGACCTTATAGAGTAGAAAATAACATTTTTTAGTTCATGTGTGGGTGGGGAAGGGCCTCTTAGATATGCATTGAAATCCCTTCCCATTTGTCATTAGTTCCACCCACTTGCTTCTCTCTCTCTCTCTCTCGCTTAGTTTTGATCAAATATATTTTATGTGGAGGCTTTTGAACAAGAAAATTTGTTTAAAAGGTATTTTAGAGTCTCTCTCTCTCTCTCTCTCTCTCTCTCTCTCTCTCTCTCGCTTAGTTTTTGATCAAATATATTTTATGTGGAGGCTTTTGAACAAGAAATTTGTTTAAAAGGTATTTTAGAGATTTTATTTTCTGCCTTATCTGTCTTTGCAGTAAACATCATAACCATCTCAACTTCTTGTTTGAGTTGGCCCATAAAATCCAGAAAAGCAATGGTGTAAGATTTGAGTTTTTTATTTGGTGGGTCAATGCCTCTCAATTTGGTTAATTGGGAGGCCAAATAATGGGATCCAATGAAGACTCAGGTATTCTTTTTCTTACACTTTCATGGGTTCTTTCATGTTCTCCACAGTTTCTATCAAAAGCCAGGGGCCAAATAATACAAAGGAAGACCAGTATGGAAAAGATAGGATAAGACCCACAGAAATATGATGGTGTTTGCGTTTAACCACATCATTCTCGAATAGAGAGCAGGGTCACATATAGTAATCTGACTTTAGTTATACTAGTAGTACAAATGGCTTATTGTTTAAATGTGTGAAGCCCTCTGCCACAGAGTGTCTCCAGAGAGCAGGGTTTTTTTTTTTGTAATTTTAGAAAATAAAAAATGCATGATAAGTCCTCTTCTAGATATAAATCATAGGGATTTTTTTGTGATTTCGCTGGTATACATTAAAGTCCTCTTCTAGATGATATTCAATGCATGATAAGACTGAAGAAAGAGGCAGCCATTTTGGTCAATCTGCATACAGAATAGAAGGTTGAGAGGGGGGTTGTTGTAACTCTTCTGCTATATATTAGAATCCTCTTGAAACTGTTAAATGCATAACAGAGGCTAAGCAAAAAGCGAGCCATTTTGGTCAATGTACAGCACAAGAATAAAAGGCTGTCTGTTTGAGAGTGAAACCAAAAGCTGTCTGAGAGTAACAACAAATGGCACAGAGAAAGAATATAAGACAGATTGTTTCCTTGAAAGTTGATTATTTCCTTGAAAGTTGATGACTTCAAGTGCAAATGTTGCAACGTAGACAATCCATGTGAAAATGAAATTGCAAACCATGAACAGCAACTGATATACAATGTTAAAAGGTCAAAATACAATTACGTTGAGATGATACTCCAGATTGCTTCATGTTAATGCATCACTATTGACACTGATAAAATCATAAAACACCATGAATCACACTACAATACCATTTTTAAGATGAGAAAAACAATTTATTACTTGAAAAAGCATACTGATACACCTAACCTTTTACATGCATTATTGTTGGCTGTAGCTAATGCTTGAAGAGTGTCTCAATGAACAAAGAAAGTCATCACATTACCTATAAATCGTTAGAGAGAATTCAACGACATTAAGTGGGGAAAAAGAAATGAAATTTGAATCACTAATTCCTATGATAAAGAAACTGATTGGTACCAATGAGAATAAGTTTGACACTCACCATTATGATATGTGATGCAGTAAAAGAGGTGTTAAGTTTATTCATCAGTGAGGCCATCTTATTGGAACATTATAAAAAAAATAGTGTATTGATGGGTCACTTTGTTTATCAACAAAGATCCTCACGAAAAAAAAAAATAGTGTACATCCTTAGAAGACCACAGATTTGACGATCAAACTGACTAATACCAATGAGAATAAGTTGATACTAACCATTATGATATGTGGATGCAGTATAAGAGGTGTTCATTTGTAGTTGCCTGAACCAAATTTTTTAAATGCAAGCTTTACTTAGCATATATAGCCATATAATGTTAATGAGATTGTTTTTGTGTTTTTTTTATGCAACATGTGTTATGTTTGGCTTGTTTGATATTGTAAAGGCTCTATTCAGTGAAGTGAGAGGAAAACTGGAAACACAAGATATTGATCTTGTTATGAGTTGAAGACTTCTAAGATAAATAACATATTTATCTTCATTGGAAAACAGAATTGAAGTAGGCCCAATAAGCTGGACCTCATAAACACATTCAATCTATTCAATGTTGGTGAGCAGATTCTATTTCTAATTTCTAATTTCTAATTTCTAATTACTTGTGATTAGGTCAGATATGGACAGGAGTTGGATATTACATTATCAGAACCGATTTAGTGCGGAGTACATAGCTGGGGTGAACTCATTTATTGATTTTGCAAAGTCGAATTCGGGTGGGGCAGTGTTGATTGACTGCCCGTGTGACGATTGCTGTAACCATCGGAAGCATGACTATGTAACCATAAGAAATCATTTGCACATTCAAGGAATGATGGTCTCATACCTACGGTGGATATATCACGGGGAACCTATAGTTCAACCCGATGATTCGGATGAAAGTGAGGATGAATAAGAAGAGAATCATGATGAATACGATGAGTTGATAGAGGACCATCGAAGGGGAACTTACTTGGAGGAAGGTACTCGAGAGGGATGATGTGCAGGATTTTGAAAATTTGATGAAGGCTTCTCAGCATGGCCTGTACCCAGGATTCAAAAGCTTAGATACTCTGTTATCATTTGTCATCAAGATATTGCATGTGTAGGTAGAAAGTGGGTGTAGCAATAAGTCGTTCGACAAGGTTCTGCAGATTTTTTAAGGACTTCTTACCCGAAGGTCATGTGGTGTCGGCATCAATTTACGAGGCGAAGAAATTATTACGTGACTTGGGCATGGGATACAAGAACATAGATGCCTGCAAACACAATTGTGTGTTGTATTGGAAAGAGAATGCTCAATTGGATAAATGTCCAGAATGTGAAGAGCCTAGGTACAAGGTCAATGATGGCAAGCGAAGGAAGATCCCTCATAAGGTGCTCTGTTACTTCCCAATGACACCGAGGTTACGCAGATTGTATATGTCAAGGAAGACAGCCATAGAGATGAGATGGCACAGTGATAAGTAATGGGATAGCGCGGCATCCGGCTGATTCAGTGGAATGAAAAGAATTTGATAAGAAATATCCAGAGTTTGCCCAAGAGACACGTAATGTGAGGCTGAGGTTAGCCACCTATGGATTCAATCCTTTCGGTAACATGAGCACCTCTTATAGCATGTGGTCTGTCATACTTATGCCCTATAATTTGCCGCCATGGATGTGCATGAAGGAGCCATCCTTGATGATGTCATTACTTATTCCAGGACCAAATTCACCGGGAAACGATATCGATGTATATCTGAGGCCCTTGGTTGATAAGTTGAAGGAGTTGTGGGATCATGGTGTATCGACTTATGATGCCTCCACTAAACTGACCTTTCAAATGCATGCGGTTGTAATGTGGACGATAAATGACTTTCCTGCCTATGGTAACTTGTCTGGGTGGAGCACAAAATGTTATAACGCTTGCCCCTTGTGTAACAACAGCTCGTTAGGGGTGAAGTTGAAAGATAAGATTGGGTACATTGGCCTTCGAAAATACTTTGAACTGAACCACCAAAGGCGTAGAAGCAAGGCCTTCAACGGTCAACCTGAGCGTGAAAAAAATTCTTTGGATTTATCGGGGCAAAAGGTACTAGACTAGCTAGAAGAACTAGCGCCGGTCGAGTTTGGCAAGAATAACAAAAGACTGCGTGACTCTGGAGAACTAATTGGACAAAGAAAAGCATCGTATTTGATTGGCCCTACTAGAAGTGCAAAAAACTCCGACACAACCTTGATCCTATGCACATTGAGAAGAACATCTGTGTAGCTTTGGTTGGAACAATTTTGGGCGTAAAGGGCAAAAACAAGGAAACCGAGAAAGCGCGTAAGGATTTGAAAAATATGGGCATCAGGCCAGAGTTGCATCTAGTGGAGAGGGGCGATGGATCCAGCTTGAAGCCGCATGCCTCTTACACTCTGGAACCAAAACATAGAGATGGATTTTATGAATTCTTGAAAGTCGATCAAATACCCAGACGGTTATTCCTCGAACCTCTCGAGGTGTGTAACCTCAAAAAATGATAAATTAGTTGGTTTAAAGAGCCATGATTGCCACATCCTTATCCAACGCATCCTTCCTATTGGCATGCGTGGCTTTCTAAATAAGGATATCTGTACAACATTGTTTTAGTTAGGCAGCTTTTTCTAAGACCTCTGCTCGAAAACACAGAGACACGATGATTTGAAAAAATTAGAGGAGCAGATAGTTTTAATATTGTGCAAGCTGGAGAGGATTTTTCCTCCTGCATTCTTTGATATGATGGTTCATCTTTCGGTTCACTTGCCACGCGAGGCCATGCTTGGTGGACCAGTGCAATATCGGTGGATGTACCCGATAGAAAGGTAATAGTTAATGACCATTGATTAATTATTTATGTATTAGTGCGAATGCCTTGCATTGAAAATCGTAATTGTTATCATTGGTTGTTTAAAGGTTTCTGAAGACCCTAAAAGGGTACGTCCACAAATGAGCTCGGCCTGAAGGTTCGATCGCCGAGGCTTACATTGTCAAAAAGTGTCTCACTTTTTGCTCGATATATTTAAGGCAGACTGATCGAGTAGAGCGTTATGATGATGGTGGGGAACGTGGCACGGGGATGTCGATCTTCACAGAAACTGTCCGTCCCATCGGACTGATGCCAAGGGCACATGATCCTTCTGAAAGAGAGCGTGACATGGCTCATTGGTTTGTGCTGAATAATTGCCCCGAGGTGGAGCCGTATATACAGTATGTGCTTCAATCTAGCCATATTTATGCATTGCTTGTTAACTCTTTTATTCATTCTCTGCTCTTACTTATTCAATAAAAGCTCTGCTCTTACTTATTCAATAAAAGCTATCTTGAGTAGGGAACACAAGAATTCAGTGCAGGATCAAAGAGGTGGAGATGTCGGGCATATACAATGAAAAGAATTTGCAGGATGGTTCAAACAACATGTAAGACATATAAAATATTATCATTTTAATTGCTAGATATTATTGGATTACACTTCAAATAACATTAGTCTAATACATTTGTCTTGATCTGTTTATGTAGATGAATCAATTGCGAACTCTAAGGTCACCAGAAGCTTTAGATGAGATGTGGTCATTAGCAAATGGCCCTAGATCCCTAGTGAATATTTACCAGGGGTGTGATTGCAATTGCGTCCGATATCACACTATAGACCGTGAGAAATGTCGTAGGAGCCAGAGTAGCGGCTTGGTCGTGGAAGGGGAATACGAAGGGGTGAAACATGACTACTATGGCTACATTTGCAAGGTATGGGAATTGTCCTATCGGCACGGGGGTAAGGTGGTCTTATTTGAATGTGAATAGTGCAACACTAGTACCAAGCACAAGATAAACATCGAAGACCATGTTACAAGCATTGATATCACGGGTCGTTGGTGTACGGATGATCCATTTGTCCTACCAAGTCAGGTGACAAATCTTCTACGTCAATGACACCAGCAGAGGAAAAAATTGGAGTCGTAGAATGGGTCAAGCCTCGGGGAGTATGGGATGTACCCGCTAAGTGGGATGACGACGACGATGATGATGATGTGCCTAATGATGCATTTCAGCAAGACGAAACGACATTTGTTGCCTTAGTCCTCGTCGATGGTACTACTATCCAATACTCTAGGGATGATATAGATCCTAAGATCGTTCTCAGTGATGAGTCAGTAGAAGAGGATGGCCAGGACGAGGATGAAATACTGGCGGAATACGAAGATGAAGAAAATGATGTTCATAGTCAGGAAGATGATGACATGGAATATGACATGTAATGTTTGTTTCAGGTTTTGCACATGTAACGATTAAGTAAATTAATAAAGATCTTGTCTTACATAATGACATTGTCTTCAATTTCATTTTCTCTTCTGATTTGTTCATATATGTATAAGACATTTCTACATCTCACATTTTATTCTTATTTCTATATATCATAGTTGCAAAAGATGCCAAATGGAGGGAAAAAATGGGTCAAACCAGGAGAGTTGTCCCGTCAAGTGCAAGCATCCAATTATTTATTAAAGAGAAGAAAGACAATTAAGCAGAATGCAGAAAAACTTGCATCTCTAGGGATCCCGCCGACCGCACGTACTATATTTGGTTCGGCTAAAGGGACAAACGAGAAGGGAAAGAGGAATATTAGTGGGAATGATAAGGATGAGAACTACATTCCCCCCGAAGATGATGATGTAGATGACAAGACATCTTGGTCTCAGACTGATGAGGTAATCTTTCTGTGAATGTCTATGACGTGTACTTGAAAATATTAGTTTAGATGGTGACACTCATGCTAAAATGATTTCCATTTCCATTTAATGTAAATTGCTGACATTCAGTTTACTAATATTGTTGATTTTTGCTAATAATTATTTATTTTCCTTGTCACTTTACTTTAAGCCAGATTGCAGATATGCCTCGGGGTTAGAGGGTGAAACGTGCTCGGAGGATCGTAGCTGCACTAGGGTTAGCTCGTGTAGAGAGCACACCTGAGGCCTCGACAAGGCCTCCGCCAGCTGCTCTTCCAATTACACGGTTTAGAGGATCAGGGAGCACCCCAGATTTGGCAGCCCCTAGCCTCTGTCGATTCAGTCTCCGACCACACAGCCCTCGCCGACCCATCCTCAGCCGTCGCAGCCTTTGATGAGTCCTCATACAGTCGGGCGCAGCGTAGGTGTGAAAATTATGGCCTTTTAAAATTCAGAATGGTCCACCTCAATTTAATGATTTGTGTTCACTAACTCATTTAGCACTGTCCTTTTATCAGCATCAGCCCCGGTCTCGGAGGTTCCGAGCCGTGTAACGGGTGTTACACGAGGGAAGAATGTGACAAAGCTGAGGAGACAGCTGGGTCATAACATCCCAGTCCCGATCCCTGTCTCCAGTCAAGAAGGGGAACATGCCCCATCACTGGTTAACCATCTTGGGCTAGCCATTAGAGAGGTTGCCCTAGTCAGGCCCCATGGCTGGAAGAAGCTTGACAGTGGAATCAAGCTTGTCGCCATTGCTGCAGTTCAGGTAAACTGAAACGAGAAATATCAACCAAACTGATTACAATTGTGCTCCGCATTACAATATCTTATTATATTTTGTTATTACTAATCTTTATATGGCTCTCCCCTAATTGCAGCAAATTTTTTATATCGTGGACTACGAGGGCGATATGCAGCTCAGTCAATGCGGGGTTTTGTATAAGAGTTGGAAGTACGAGCTGCATTGTCACTATCTTGAGCTGTTGGAGCAGGGGGTTCCCCGACTAAGGACCACCTGCAGAGGGTTGTGATCCAGCTGACTGGCAGTTGATGGTCTCGCAGTGCTGGAAATCACCAGCCTGGAAGGTAACTTTGGGATGTTATCTACAACAATTAATTATATTCCAACGTAATTCTATTAGTAATGATTTTATAAATGACTGCTATTGTATTATTGCTTTTCTATGTAGGCGAAGTTGAAAAAAGCTCCAGAGTCGAGCCAAAGCTGCCATATAATCATACTAGTGGCTCCAGGTCATTTGCATCGAGGATGTCTCTGTGGTACTAATTATATTCATATGAAGAAACTTGACTAAGTTTATTAATTTATCAATATGTAGCTAGGTTCATATCTAATACAAAGCTATTTCAAATGACAGACGGCACAGAATGCTGGTCAAGTGCCGCTTATTACTCAGTTCTTCCACGGCACCCACTACAAACAAAAGAGTAATGAGTGGGTAAATGAGGTGGCTCAGCAGAGACATGTACGTTTGCTAATAAATCAATTATGATCAATAATGCCATAAAAGCATTCTAAAATCCCTTTTTCCTCTAAATGGCAGGAGGCTTTGGTGCAGCGGACTGAGGAGCAGTCGTAGCCCTCTGTCACAGATCTGATGACTGAGGAACAGATTGTTGTTGATGTGCTTGGATCGTGGTCGGGATACTTAAATGGGTATGGGATATACACGAGGACCTCTTCATCTTCCACACAGTCTCAGGCACCGGATCTTGAGGTGATCACCCTGTAGGAATAGCTAGCTGAGCAGGCTAGGAGGCAGGCTGAGCAGGACAGGAGGACACGTGCACTTGAGGCCCTCGTTCAACAGTTGGCAGCTGCGGCAGGGATAGATCCGACCAGCTATTTCGACATCACAAGAGGGACCACTTTTGCTGGTGATGGCACAGCTACTGGAGATCATGATGCGACCCCTTGGTTAGTAGATCATGATGAAATTATTCTCTTTGATAAAAGTAATCAGTTTAATTACTTGCATTTCATGAAGTAAAAGTTTTTTTTATGGCTAGAGTCATTTTGAAGCAGTATATAGTCATTTTGAATCATTGAAAAATTGTTCCATGACTTCCATCCATCATTTTGGGCAATTTAGCCGATGGGTCTCCTCGTGCATTGATTGGGCAACTCAAACAAATAGGATTTGCAATATGGACAAACATTCAAGAACATTTATTTAATGAGACTTCGTGAAAATTCTAATTTCATAGAAAATGTGCTGATTTTATTTCAAGGGAATGTCAGATGCTTGGATATAGTTGGGCTGGACTTTTCAGGAAGTTTCTCGTTGATTCTCCCTATATGTGGTGGCCCTCCAATCTTGTTCAGGTTTCCTTATTCAGGTCTCTCCCTCCCTCCCTGATACAGAAACATGATACATTATACTCACTAAATAAGTTTATATTAAGTTGTAGGATATTTCTTGCATTTAACCAAGAAGAATACACTTTTTTTTTTTTGTCCTTGGTGGTTGATTGTTTAAATCTTGTAATTGACTCACTTTTGACTGTTTCAGTACCTAGGGCAAAGAAAAAAAAAGGAGGCTGAGGAGAGGCGTATTAAATAGAAAAGGGCACGAGAGGACTTCACCAAAATGTTAGAGGTAGGTGTACTTTGATGGAGAAGTTCTTTATCATCTTTGCATATAAAGGGGGGAATATCTTTATCATCTTCATTACAAAAATGCTGAATTGCTGATATGAAAATTTCATGAATCTCATCTTCATCAGATATAACTTGCTCTTATTCATCATTGTTGCATGCAGGAGTGCAAGGAGCTTACATCAACCACCTGATGGAGGTTTATGTTCTTTCGCTGCTCTAAGGATTATAATCTCATGGTGCCAGCTAATTTGATAATGTCATTCAGATTTTCTAATTAAATGTTGCTTTTTTCAGCAAAGCTGTACTTCTGTTTGAGGACGATGAGCAGTTTGCTGCAGTTGAACGAGAAAGAGACCATGAGGATCTCTTTGGGAGCTATTTGGTGGATCTTCAGAAGAAGGTAAAATCTACTTTATTCTTTTTTCCTCAGATTGCAAACACGTTTGTTTCAGATGTTTTTAGTTATTCAGTTTTGTTTGTGAATGGTCTCTGCGTTATACATGGGAAGCTTCTTTAAATTAATGTTCAGAAAACATTATGGGTTGTCGCTGAAAAACAAAGTTTGTGAGTACTGGGTTACCAGCTGTTTCTTGCAACTACCTGAATTATAAATTTATAATATTTTTATAGCATATATTTGACAGGGTCTGTTGCATACCAGATAATGAGGTTATATATTATTCTTACCGTTTAAAGGAAGTTTCCTGGATATCCTACGCATTGCACTTTTAAAGATCTCAGTAATCTTATGAGTAACATTCATTTAAACTAGAACTATTGTGCTGCCTGCATTTGGTTTTTTGTTTTCGTGCTAAACTTTTTTCCTACCATCAATCATAAAATAATTTGGTGGCAACAAAACTACTCTGAAGAAAACTGTGGTGGCCTTTTAGTTTATCCATGTAAGGAAGAAATAAATACCTAGTGTTTATGAAATTTATTAACCAGGTAGTTGGCATTTTGCCATTCAAAAAAAAAAAAAAAAGGTAGTTGGCATTTTATACTCGGAACCTAGTATAAAAGGTGCATTTCTTGTGTAGGCTACTTTCATGCCTCCAAAGGCTATACGTGGTGGGATTCCAATATGCTTTCCTCAAGTACGTCTTTGTTTTTTAATGCTTGTTCTTTTGTTCTTGGAGTATTACTGTACTTTGACTATATTAATGTGGCATAATCGAAATTACTTTGAAACTGCAGTTTTCAAGTCATGGAGTTCTTGAACAACATGGGTTTGCAAGGAACAGGTTTTGGTCCATAGACACTAACCCACCACCTTTTCCTAAAAGCAGCTCCAACAAGACTTTTGTGGACTTGCTTCTCAAGCCATCTGAGGAGCATGGCAAGATATGGCCTCACAGGTATCCTGAGTAGTGAATGCAGACCATTTTGTTTTGGAAGCCGTAACACTTTAATGTTTAGCACATGTTAAATTTCTATTTTCTTAGATTACTTCGTGATTGATGGTGCTCAAATTTTATCGGAAACAAAATTTATAGTTTGGCTGAATACGTGGTATGTTGTTCTGCAGCTTTGAGATTCGTCTAAGGGTAGCACTAGGGCCTGGTGGAGATCTGATGCTGACATCTCGCATCTGAAATACTGATTCAAAACCATTCAATTTCACATTTGCCTATCATACATATTTCTCCGTTTCTGATATCAGGTGTGCGCGCGAATTAATTCTTGATGAGCTTCATTAATGCCTTCCGGAAGTACTCTCTGTCTGGTATCTTTGATGATGGAAGATTGGTTTATTACTTTATTTGATACAAAAAAGTGCTCTTTCTATTTCATTGACATAATACCATGACGATGGAACAACCTGTTGATATTAAATATTGTATTCGATCATGCAATGAGGGCATGATTCCCTCCCATGAATGGTTCAATCCATTCCTCTCTTGGATCTCATTGATATTAAAAATTGTTTGAATAATGAAGCAAGAGCATGATTCACTCCTACAAATAGTTCTATCCTGTCCATGATGGGCCTGATTATCATGGATTTTGGGTGGCATTCATGATATTGACCATTTGGGCTGATTCATGCCATGGAAGGATTTAGTCCAGTGGTTCATAATACCCTGGTCGAAATGATTTGGGTCATCACCTAGCATGTGATCTAATAATCCAGCAGTGGGCCCATAGAGTGAAGTGGAGGATTTGATTATTTCGCATTAGTATTGATTATCAGTGATAAATCATTATTGATGAACTAAAGCAAAACTATGTACGAAGGGTCAAAATAGATGAGGTAGAAGTGCTGGGGCGTATGGGGTTTTTCTCTCTTCCACCTGCATTTTTTTACTGGAGTATCCGCAATATCATTGGCAACCACAAGATCTCTAATTCATTAAAAGGGCAAAAATAAAAGATCAACTTTTTTTCCACTCAAGTGGAGGAGAGCATTGAGGATGCCCTAAACCTTTTTCTCTTAAAGTCAAGTTCTTACTATGCAGATTTCTTACCTGTATCACAGTCTTATTGCCTGTTTCTAATCTTTACTCTCTAGACAGAGCCTTGAATGTACCAACATTTATCTTGCATTATAATTAAGTGGTTAATAAACAAGAAGTTACGGGTAAGCTTTAAATACCATAAAGTCATGTAACCATAAATAAGAACCAAATATAATTATCCGTTAGTATGCTATTTCAGTCTGCATAAAAAAATAAGAGGGGACTGGAGAGGTTAAAGGATAAGGAAATAAACCCCTCATTGAGCTTTAACGACCTTTAAGGAGCCATCATGGGTGGTTCATTCATGGTGATGTTTTAAGTTTTAACCATTTTCAAGGAGTCAGTTTTGGACTCTAACCTGGTTGCTTTCCCATTGGGCCCAAAAATAGGACCCAATCCCAATTTTTTTAGCCATGGGCCCTTCAGGTGGGTACCCATAGACATCCTTGAGGGCAAATGAACTGTGTCTCTGTTAAAAACATTTCAGGTGCAATGACATGCTGCTGCAGGCAAATAATAGCCAGCTGTTCACTAATGCTCTCCCAGTTTTCACTTTTCACTGAATTAGTGAGCTGGTGATGACAATGCTGAGCGATCAATTATGCAAGGAATAAAGGAAGGTTGCAGGGATAAGCCATTGATGGAAGCAAGACCAGGAACAGATGCATACCCAGAGCTAAAAATGACCAGGAACAGAGGCATACCCACAGGAAAAAAAATGACCAGGAGATTTGTTGGTTAAAAAGAGAGCGATGCATTAATACGATCCAATACCTATTGCAAAATCATTTTTCATCATATTGGCCATATCCTAAAATAATTGCATGGATAACTTGCTCTAGTTATTTAACAAATCCAACCGATTTGGTGTTTTATGGGTTAGGAAATCAGATTAACTTTATAAATCTTTTTTGCTGGAAGCTCCTAGGTGGATGCTCTCATGATGAGATACAATACATACAGACCCATGTTTGTGGAATTTTGACGTCTAATTTTTCACTTGATTGTATTCAGTGAAGTGCGGGTGGAAGGATTGGAAACTCTGGACTATCTAGACAATCTACAGAACAGGGAGCGATTCACTGAGCAGGGAGATGCACTAACATTTGAATCTGAAGTGAGTATTCAGTTTGAGTTTTGAAAGTTACGATTGCCAACATGGTTCTAAATTACTAGTGCTACTACATTTCAGACGAAAAAAAGAGAAAGAAAGTTTACTAGCATTATTCTCCTTTATGTTTTCTGTGTATAACAGGTGGACAAAGTATATGTTAGTACACCAACCAAAATTGCCGTTCTTGACCATGAAAAGAAGAGAACATTTGTTTTACGCAAGGATGGACTTCCTGATGCTGGTGAGAACTGAGAATAAACATGCCAACCTATCTGTCATTATCTGTTTAAGGTCTTCTACAGTTCTTTTCTTTTTTTTGGTTTGTGGTTGGGTGGGTGGGGGTTACAAATAAAGTAATTTTTTATATCAATCATGATAGGATATTTCAGGATTTTCCCAATTTAATCAGCCATCAAGGAAGCAAGTACTGCCTTTCATCATGCAATTATGTAGCAAGGTCTTCTACAAGAGACTTTGCACGCCGATCAGGCTGATCTGTAATTGGGAATCTGGACCAGGTCTTCTGGTTGGCAATTGGCATCACCATGTATAAAACCATATGCCACAAGATCTTGATTTGGTTGGTTGGATTGTGTCTGAATATGAACAAGTTGTTTAATTTCCTCTAGTTGTCCATGTGGGCCATCAATTGAACATTTCCACGGTTAGGCTTAGTGACAAGATTATAATCTTATCATCAGATGAGAGTAGGTATCTCTCTCTTATACAGACAGCCAAGAAATGTAACAGTCACAGATACTCTAATTCTCTTAACAAGATGCCTAGGTATTTTTGGCCTAAGGCTAAAAGTAGAAGAGTGTTGTATTGACAAGCCAGCCAAATCAGAAATAGAAAAGCAAAAACACCAAAATCCGGACACAAAAGAAAACCAAATAGATCCGATTGGGAAATCTTCCCTGCAAATAATTCTCATGGACCCTTGACCATAAACAAAAAATACAAAACGGCCCACTAAAGGATCTTACTCCCAAGTCCCATGTGTGGAGAAGCCACAGATAATCCAGACCCTAAAATTTCCCCTTTTCTTCTCTCATCTTTCCATTCCACTAGTGCTCTCCTGGGTTTGCTGCTTGTAGGAACTGACGGTTAGCAAATAGGACTCCTGGTTGGAGATTTAGAAGCAAAAACATCGGATTTTCCAACACTTAAGCTTGAAAATGGCCCGCCGGGTGTCCAGAACAGGAACCGGCACCTGAAAAAATCGGAAACCGGCACGAACACTTGGCTCGAGGGTAGAGTGACTTGTAGGATCTAACGGTTCGCAAATAGGACTCCCGGTTGAAGATTTAGAAGCGAAAACATCGGATTTTCCAACACTTATGCTCGAAAACGGCCCGCCGGAGGTCCGGAACAGGAAACGGCCCTCGAAAATTTCGGAAACCGGTACGAGCACTCCACTCGAGGGTAAAGCGACTTATAGGAACTGACGGTTCACAAATAACACTTCCGATTAGTGATTTAGAAGCGAAAATATCGGATTTTCCAACACAGGCTCGAAGACGGCCCGCCAGGGATCCAAAACGAGAAACGGCCTCTGGAAAAATCGAAAACCGGCACGAGCACCTCGCTCGAGGCAAAATTAACTTGCAAGAACTGACGGCTTGTAAATCGAACTCACGGTTAATGAATTAGACCTAAAAACGTTGGATTCTTAACACTTAGTCTCGAAAATAGGCCGTTGGAGGTCGAAAACGGGAAATGGCCATCGAACAGCCCAAAAACTAGCACGGGTACCTTGTTCAAGGCCAAAGTAACTTATAGGAATTGTCGGTTAATGAATCGGACTTCTGGTTAACGAATTTAGACGCAAAATCCACTTGATTCTCAACACATAGGCTGCCGAAATACTTAGGAAAAGATTTATATATATATACATGTTTATCTTTCATTTATAATTTTATTCATTGAAAAGATTCTAATGTTGTTTTTGTCATTGCAGATTGATGGATGCTTTGGGTCGATTGCAGAATTGTGGGGTGTTTTATTCTTTCTAATTTATTTGTATATGTACAGTAGACATTTATGTGGGATTGTATCATTATTGATTGTAATATTTGTTTAATGAGATGAATGATTTGATGAAAAATGGCGATGGTTGTTTATTTATTTAGCAACTTTTGTTTGCATGCATTTTTTATATTGAATATAGGTACACGAACATGTTTATTTTTTGATTCAGGTGTATAAATAAGTTTACAGGAAAATTTTATTGAAAAAAAATATATCATATTTAAAAAATAAAATAAAATACTTTGACCAATGTTTTTTTCTCGTCGGGAAAATAAAAAATAAAAAAATTAAATACCTTTACCGACATTTTTTTTTTGTCGACAAAATAAAATAAATAAATAAATAGAACATTTTTTACCGACGAAAAAAATGTCGGTTATAGTTTTTTAATTTTTTCTTTTTTCTTTTGCCGACGAAGAAAACGTCGGTAAGAGTATTTTCTTTTTAATTGTTATTTTGCTGTCGAAAAAAACGTCGGTAAAAGTATTTATTTTTTCTTTTTTATTTTACCAACGAAAAAAAATGTCGGTAAAAATATTTTTATTTTTTATTTATTTTTTTTATTTTATTTTGCCAACGGAAAAAAACGTCGGTAAAAGTATTTTTTTTTTATTTTTTTATTTTTTATTTTACCGACAAAAAAAACGTCAGTAAAAATATTTTTATTTTTTATTTATTTTTTCTATTTACATTTGCTGATGAAAAAATACGTCAGTAAAAGTATTTTGTTTTTTATTTTTTTTCTATTTTATTTTGCAGATGAAAAAAAGTCGGTAAATGCATTTTATTTCTTATTTATTTTTCTATTTTATTTTGCCGACGAAAAAAAAACGTCGGTAAATGTTATATTAAATTTTTAGAAAAGTAAAATAATTTTACCGACGTTAAAACGGCGGTAAAAGTCAAAAAATCGTCGGTAAAAATTACATTTTTTCCGACGGAAAAAAATTTCTTCAGTAAAAGGTTTTGTCCACGAGTTTTTACCGACGTCTGGTCAACGAAAATATTTTCGTGGATAAAGGTTTTTTACCGACGTTCTTGTGACTTTTAGCGACGGAAAAATTTGTGGCTAAATATGTAAACTGTTGTAGTGATATAGTATCGGTCTTGGAAAATGTGGAAGCATTCTACAATCCCTCTTACAATTACATGCAAGAGTTAATAGCAACAAACAGCAAACATAGCAACATAATCTTCTGTTAGACTCTCTCTCACAGCTAATTTAGCACTACATCCTTAAATAATAACTACAATCAGCAATCAAGAGAAAAAATGATAAATTTGTACAGAGACAGACTTGAAAAAGATCATCACCACAAATTAAGACTGCAATATATTCTGAGATTCATCTAAAGCTGTCAAAAACCTCACCAACACCACCAAGAAAAGCCCATCAAACTCCCAACAAAATCCATCAAGAGCCCCATCAAAACCTTGAAAATTGGCAGCAGATATTTGTAGTTATTAATATTATTATTAAAATGGTGACTGTAATTCATTGCTCAAAAGAACTGTACAGTATAATAGGGATATACTGGTTTCAAAAAGCCTAAAAAACGAAGGGAGATATTTGAAGTTATTAAATGGAGAGAGAGAGAGAGAGAGGGAGAGAGAGAGAGATATCGTTCATTTGATATATGCATATTTTTGTTGGGAGGAAAAAGAGATTACGCGTGAGTGTGCTTGTGGTTTTTTCTTTTTTTTTTAGCCTAGAGGGGTATGTTGCAGTTTTTTATTGTGATACTCGGAGACTTGTACACTACGATGCACGGATACTTCAAATTGGGCAACATATCATATCGTGTCGTATCGTATCTGATACTTTACTTTTTATGTGTAAAATCCTTGTCCCTGCAGTGTCTCAACATGTCCTTGCCGTATCAATGCCGTATCTGCCCAACATATTCATGTCAGACCGATATGACACTCGTATCGATATCCGATATTGCAAGTGCACAAGTTTAGAATATCCTACTTACCAAGTCCATTATTTCATATAATTCGTTTAATTTTCTTACGTCTCAACATAAAAAAAAAAAATTGTTAGAAAGGAATGCTAACAATGATAACTCATTAATTCATGATAATCTAAAGGAAAAACTAGGACACGTATTCATAGCCATATCCTAAGTTTTCAAAAGTGCAAAGTCTTAACTCTGATCTCCATATCCGTGTTTGTACTTGTATCTGTATCTAGTATCATAGGTTTTCAAATAGGGTTCTTTGAGGGCCATGGTGATAATGAAAGGACGGAGGTGTACATTTAAGGGTATAAGGTGTGGATAAAACTCAATGAATAGAACTCATTTTGCATTTTACATACCATTAACTTCCATATGTAAAAATCAAAGCACATGTTCGCATGTGCAAATGTTAACACATGGAAATTGTTAAACACAAATGATCCTGAGGTGAGAAAACAACGTTTAACTAAATGCCGGTATTCACAATCTTGACTTCATTTTTTGAAATAGCAATCTTGACTTCTCTATTATTGTTCAATACCTTCATGGATAATATTGCTAATTTCGTCGGCTCAAATAATTACCATTAGTATCTCATAATTCTTTTTTAGAAACAAAGGGAGAAAAAAAATAATGCCTACAGTAGAAGGGCTAGTCTCTTGGGTAACATTAAAAGTTTACGTTAGACATCATACTATGGTTTCGCAAAAGAGAACAAAACAGATTTGTATAAAGTATGATGTACACATAAAGTATCAATGTATGAATAAGTTTTTATTCTTCTAATGATCCATGTGACAGCAAAAACCCATTTATCTTTTCCTTATTTTTGTGGTCCGCATGTCTTTAATTTTGTTTCCTCTCCATATATCTATGATTCTTTCCATTTTGACCATATTACTACACGAGATACTGAAAACATGATTACTCTGATATGAGACTATTTGTTTCATCATCATCAAAGCCTTGTCCCAATTATGTTGGGGTCAGCTACATGAATTCTATTTCTCCATTCCGATCTATCCTGAGCCAAGTTTTTAAATAAGTTGCACTTCCGGGAGAATCTTTTAAACTTGTCCTTAGACTTTATGCTTTTGGGCATACTTCACTAATAACAAGCATCCATCTATTATTACAGGGAGTTGTCATTGTTTTTTTTTATTAAAGTACCTATTTTTAAATGTAAAAGGAATTACTTAAACTTATTTTAATATCTTTTTATTTCACATAAAAACTTAAAAAAAATTGTTCTCTTTTTATTTTCTAATTTTCCAACATTGATCCAATTATATTATATTAAAGTCAAGCCTTTCAAATCTAATTTGGACCGTTGGTTATAATTTTGACCTTAAGTTATTCTTCTCTCCTCCATTATCTCTTTTAACTATCCACTTCTTATCCCATGCAACACTTGTTTTATCTCATATAATTACCCATGTCTATTCCCCACTCTCCTCTTTTGGTTTTGGTAAAAACTCTTTTCTATCCATATCTCCTATTACATTTCTGCATTTTTTTTTTATTGTATTCTACATCACTTTTCATGTTCTTTTTCTACTTTGCCTACTCTCAATTGTAAAAATAAGTGTGGTCATATTTTTTTTCTTTCTAAAAATATACCATTGTGCGTCGTATTTTGGCTGTCATTTAAGTCGATGTTTATTTCCAATATATGAATATTTGATTTCAATGAACATACTCATGCTCAGTACGCGATACTGTGCTAGTGTCATCTTATACTTAAACTTTCTCACTAGATGCACTAAGGACAGAGAGTGTTCGTGCTAACCAAATAAACTGCCATGTATACGAAAATAACATATTTCAATGGTATACATCAATTAGCACAGCAGTAGATGATATAAATAGAGATGCATTTGATGTTACCCAATAAACCTCTGAATATCAAACAGGAAAAAAAAAATCTCTTGACTTGTAAGCAAGTTCATAAATTTTCACAATCATCCGCAAAATTCTAAGATAAAGAGAAAATTCACTACAACATTAGATGCTTGCACACAGCCTCAACAACAATTAAAGAACATTGAATCATATCTAATGCAGAAAAAACTTACTTGGGAGTTAGTGGCATGGTATAAGGCGTGGGTTTGCTCTGCACATCTTGCATTCAAAACAGCCCCAAATTTGCCCGTTGAATGGTTATGTGGGTTTAGCGGGGGGACACCTGAGAGATTAGTCCTATTGGGTCAAAGACCTTAGAAATATCCAAAGAAAAAAAAAATCTCAAATTTTTTGTCCGATTCAATTAGAACTGGATGAGAAAAAGCAGGTTATGAAATATAACCAGGTTCATTGCCATGGCTTCTCTTTATTTTTCACTATATTTCTCTCTATTTCCTTTTATTTGCTCCTAACCAAACAAGAACAAGAAAATATAGGATTTCCTATCATTTGAAGTAGTCTCACCATGCTTTCATCATTTTGACACTTGTGATATTTTTATCTCTAAGGGTGCACCATATTTATGTTGTCGAGGTTAGTCCAACTATATCTCCACAATTCTGAGTGTCATTTTGATTATTTTGGTGGGTCCTGCCATTTCTTTCCATTTGGGTGGCCCAGCCCCACACATTTCCAACATGGGTGGGTGCGTGACATTTTATATCATTCTTAGGTGGACTGCACCAAATTTCTATCACTTTTTGGATTGCACTTTATGGTTGGTGATTTGTGGTCACGATTCACCTCATATTAATAATGATCTTAGGTGGGTACGATGAGATGATTCATTATTGGGAGTTACTAGTGTAGATACCATCATTCGTTTTAGTATGTCACCAAAGTCTATATCTAATATGACTAGCTGCTGATAAAATTACCCAAGTTCTAATTCTAGTTTAACTGAAATATCTTGCAAATTGATTTTGATAAAGTTCAAACATGGTGCCAAATTGGGAAAATACAGTGTATCCGGTCGACATTATAGTCAACCTAGTTAAAAGGAATTGTTGGATTGTATGGACTTAATCTATCAGATGATGTAATAAATTGATTAATTTCTTTATTTATCAATAATATCATGCTTTCCTTTCATAAGATGAATGGTGTTTTATTACTTAATGCATATGACCAACACATATGACATAATGATTCATGAGTTGAACCGGGTCCCATTAGTATATTAGATGTGATATATGTGTATGGATGAGATCTACACACGGGAGACATGTGTCGCAAATCTTATACTTAAATATTTTCACAATCAGTGATGAGACTGGGCATCTCATCTGATAAGGTTGCAGCACTTTGATCACTATGAGATAATGTGATTTGTCTCAATCATCAAAATGTAAGATTCTGGATCACGGTGCTGGTACATTGGATGTATTGAAGGACCATAAGAAGTACTTTATGGAATATTGTCTCGAGTTCAAGATTTGCTTTCATAATTTCCTAGCAATAGGCTCTCAATCTTGAGACATTGATAAACTTAAATTTCTATCTATTCATTTGCTATGAGTCACCAATAAGTGAGGCCAATTGTAGGTCAACACCTCGGTGTCTTGGGTAGGTGGTAGTAGGACTGTGGGAACATTCAATGGTCAAGATGGAATTTATCTTAATTATCCCCTTGTGCCAATTAATTGATTTGTCATTAGTAAGTGCGCACCCATCTCGATTAAGAGTTAATTGGATATTATTGATGATCACTGTAATTAATTGGGTCTCAAGGATAATAAGATGTGGATTTTAAATTGATGGGACGGTTTTAGTCCAATTAATCCATGGATATTGATAGAGGGCCTACTTGTGGTAATCGGGAAGTTTAGGGCCTTCATTGTAATTTATTCGTAAGACCGGAGTGCAATTGTATTTATATAGTGATGTTATTTGCAATTAACTATGGTCCGGATTACAAATGAGATGTGGGGTTCGGTGTCCCAGTTGGAGCCAGCTTTCCATGGAATCCCTAGTGATGCCCACGTTAGCCAAGTTATTAGAAAGATACTAATCCTACTTGAACTCAAAAATGAAAGAATTTGAAAGTTACTATTTATATTTCAAGTGAGATTTCTAATAGTGGTAATAGTAGGAAGAGAAAGTTACTAATTATTTTGGAAGTAGGACTTCTAATTAGTTATTAGTAAGAGGAGCTGCAAAAGGGCTATAAAAAGAGGAGCAAAGGGCTAGACGTCCAACACAGTCTTGGATCCACGCCCAGCCCCTCCTTTTGTGTAAGAGTTGCACATGCTCTTTCTCCTCTTCGTCTTCTAGTTTCCTTAAGAGCTTCTAGTTGTTTTCTTTAAGAGATCCCACCCAGCTCCTTTAGAGAAGAGATCTAATACGGGTCATAACATGGAAGACTAAGAGGTCTTGGAGATCCTGAGTTGCTTACAAAGAAAGAGTTTCTTCAACTGGCAAGTCTTCTTCTCCATTAGAGCACTACCGGGTTCCAAAGGTATAATCTGCTTCTTCTTTTGTGGATTATTTTTAAATGCATGGTGCTGCTGATTTCTATCTTTTAGATAGGTTCTTATTGTTGTAAATGATTAATAAGATTGAGGAATTGCATCCTGGAGGTGTTTTATGGCATTATGGGTACTTGACCCCTCAAGTGGGTCAAAAGTTTTGAAAATCTATCTACGAGGCCCACCTACTTCCAACAGGAAGTTCGATATAGAAGGGTTACAGTTGCAGAAACTGCAACTGACTGCGAATCATGTGTGGCCGGTCGACCGGGTACACTCGGATTTCAAGAATCCCAATTTCGTGATTTCTCTGTTTGAGGTTAGTTCCAGTTCATCCTTCTCTGAATCACTGAGATACATATTCTAAATCAACATTTAATCTAAGAAAAACATATAATTTCTAAGTAAATCTACTAAATCATCATCTGAGTTAAAATCTAAAAATTAATTGAAATAATCTGAAATTCAGTATAAATTTCTTAATTCAAAACATATATTCATGTTTAACATATCAGAAACTTTCCTCAAAACTGAGATGAGCTAGTCACTATTGATTTCTCTAAGAATTCCCTCAAACCCACTTGACAAAGCTCTTCCAAAAGCTCCAACAAGAAAGAAAAACAAGGAAAAAGATGAAAAAGAAAATGGTGATGATGGTGGATTGATGGTGATAGCTGATGAGAGGAAGAGAGCTGGAGAGGGAGAGGCTGGCTTGGTCGATTGTCTGAGAGAGAGCCAGAGAGAGATATAGAGGGAGAATCTGCTGGAACTTCACTTAAGAGGTGAAGTTTATCCAAAATTTGCACAAAGCCTTCTATGGATTACTCAAAATACTAGCAAGTCCCCTAAAAATAAAAAAATCACAAAGGGGTCATTTAGAATAAAAAATCTCAAATCAAATGACTAATCAAGACTAATTAGGCTAAACAGGACAATTATGACTGATGACCCTATTTAAAAATCAGGATCTCGCATCAGGCATGAATCCCAAGGCAGGGACGGCCATGGTGGTCCCTTTTTTTTCAAAAAATCAAAATTTCTTACTTATTTTAAGATTTTTGAAATCTCAAAACTCAAATTAAAGATAAAGAAGAAAATGAATCCAAAATACTTGAGAAGCAAGGAAAGTTAGAGAAGGAAAGAGAGGAGAAAGAAAATAAAGCAAGCAAGAAATAACTTCAAGATGGAAGGGACGTCCAACATGGGTTCTCCCATGAGTTGCATGCCCAAGTGGGTCCCAGCTTCATTGTAATGTTTTAAAAATTCAGATTTTGGAAATTTTTCAAGAAATCAAGCGGGCCCAATTGTGGAGATTTGCAAGCAAGGAAGAGTCCTAAAATTAGAAGGAGCTAGTCAAAAAACCAAAGGTAGAAGCAAATTCAAAATTTTAAAGAAAAATTTCCTAAAACCACTACGACTTAGAATAAAAGAAATGAACCTTCCCAAATTCAAATTTTTGGAAGCAAGAAATTTAAGACATAATAAAAGGGAGTCCAAGGGTTTGCACACCCATACCATCTAGTCCCAAAAATCCCACACTCACTCTCCCCTCTTCCCAATCTCTTTCCACCCGCTCTTCTTTCTCTCTCTCTCTCCTCCTCCTCCTTCTTCTTCTTGTGAGGCTTAAATTTGATTTTTTAAAGAGTAGAAGATGAAGATAGAGGGGTGATCTCATCATTATAATTTGTTTATGCAATTCGCTATTTTTCCTGTATATAGCAAATGCTTAGGGGCTAATTATAGTAATGAAAATACTTGATTGGAGCCTTGAGTCATGTGAAATCTCTCATCAAATAACAATTTAAACACACGCCTTGGCTCATCCTAATGGGAGGAACTTGAATTGACATCGTACGTATTTTTAATATAAAAAACAACTGATTCGGACTCTAGAACTACATGATTCACATTCTGATGTTTATTTATTTAATTGCCGATTTTTTGATATTTTTTATGTAATCGGTTTTTCTAACTCTTCTTATAGTGATGCAGTTTATTAGTTTAGGATTTTTTAGCTTAGGTTTTTTTAATAGGACTTTTTAATAGGCTATAACTGGTGACATTCTGATGTTTATTTATTTAATTACTGATTTTTTGATATTTTTTATGTAATCGGTTTTTCTAACTCTTCTTATAGTGATGCAGTTTATTAGTTTAGGATTTTTAGCTTCGGTTTTTTTAATAGGACTTTTTGATAGGCTATAACTGGTGTAAATTTAATTTAAATTCAAGTATATTAGATTGGGTTTGTATAGATTTTATTTCAGCTAGTTTTTGATTTTTTCATAAGATATGTAGGAGTTAGTTATTTCTTTTTTCACTCGCCATAGATCGACCCTGGACTGAACGGGTTATCACTACATCGCAACCTTGCACTTGGAGCGGTTGATCATTTAGCCGTGTGGAGCACCGATTCTTTTTCATCAAGAAGGACCGTTCGTTGAGAATGCGTAGATTATAGGTAATTGAATCAAATAACGATCAAGAATAAGCACCTTTTGCTGAGAATAAATGGATTGTTCGACTAATTACAAGGCACGATGCACTTTTCTAAGATAGATCTAATGCCATGCTAGTATCAAGTTAAGGGTCAGAGAAACAAGATGTGCCAAAATTAACTTTCAGAACAAGCTATGAGCATCTTTTTTCTCAAAGTATGCTTTCCGCATCTACCATCTTAACTCCATATCAAATACCTATTGACCATGTAGGATATTGAATCCCACAACTGGCCTTTCTTGCGGATAAATGGCTAGCCTAAAGGTATAATGTGTATCCTCAACGGTGGTTTTTTGTGGGTAGAATTCCAAAGTGGGGCCCACCCACCTAAATTGAAAACATGAGGATTTAACAATGAGTAAGCCTAGGTTAAAGTGCAGAACCCCACAAAGGTGGGTCAAGTACCAAACCGTTCAAATAGATAGCATATAGGCATTCGAAGGTGTTGAGATAAATTTATATTAATTGGAGCTTCTTCCACCGTTCAATTGGCTATATGATAAAAATCGTGATTAACACAATCTTTGTAAAAAAAAAAAAATCTTCAATTGGGAACCCTCCTATAGAAAAAATAAATAAACAAATAAACAAATTTTCTGGACTTTTTTGTTTTTTGTTTAAAAATATCGTGGTTAAAGCCGAGCATCAGAATTAATCTTTCTCCGATCAATTAAGCAAGGAAAATTATGTAAAAGACCAAACTACGCTTACCGTAGTTAGGACGCTAACACTTTCTTTTGCGCATAGAAACGAAAATTCTTCTCCTCTACGAAATCCCAATCTCTCTACAATTAGGGTTTCTGACTTTCTTCTTCTTCCTATTCTACGCTCGACCGATCTCTCTCTTTTTCACTCCTTCCATGCCTCCCACGAAAAAGATTACTCTGAAGAGCTCGGACGGTGAGACATTCGACGTCGATGAGGCGGTCGCTCTGCAGCCGCAGACCATTAAACGCATGATCGAAGACGATCGCATCGACAATGTTATCCCTCTCTCCAACGTCACTGGAAAGATCCTCGCCAAGGTCATCGAGGACTGCAAGAAGATGATCGGTCCACGGAGGGCCTGGGATGCAGAGTTCGTCAAGGTCGATCAGGCCGTGCTTCCCATCCTGGTAATGGATCCCTTTTTATTTAGTCTATGATTCTGCGTTGGTGTTGGTTTGATTGAATTTGGGGGCCTTGTGTTTCTTGATTTGTGATGATGATGGGTTGTTGTTAAAAATTTGAAACATGATTGGGTTTTTTTAAAAGGGTTTTGTACCTAATCTTTGATTTCTTTTTCTGGGGTGTTCTTGGTTTGGTTGATCTGTTATTATAATTGAATGAATTTAGGGTTTCGGTGGATTGACGTTGGCTGTTTTTGTGTTGACGATGATGAGTTTTTGTTTGTGGAATTAGACTGGGTTTTTTCTTTTAAAGGTTTGTATCTAGTCTCTTAACGTGGGTCCTGCAGAAAGAAGTCCTGGGTGAGTGTTTAATAGGTATGATTCGTAATTTTTCAGTCTGTTTCTAGGTTTTCTTGATGAGTTTTTTGGTAGTTGAATGGAACTTTAGATTTTTGGTGGACGTTGCTGGGCATATTTGTGTTTCTTGGTTTATGGGTTTTTGGTAGTTGAATGGAACTTAGATTTTTGGTGGACGTTGCTGGGCATATTTGTGTTTCTTGGTTTATGGGTTTTTGGTAGTTGAATGGAACTTAGATTTTTGGTGGACGTTGTTGGGCTTATTTTGTGTTTCTTGGTTTATGATGGCCATGGGTTTTTGCTGAAATTAGATTTGAGTTTCTTTTTTTCTAGGGTTTGTTCTTGATCTCTTAATGTAGTATTAGGCAAATTTGTGTTAGATCTTTTCTTGGAAGTGTTGTTAAGTCTGTGATCTTTGATTCTGCTTTTAATTTTTTCTCTCTTGTTTTGTTGTTGGAGTGGAATATAGGGTTTTTGGTGGATGTTGGTGGGCAGTCCTTTTGTCTTTCTTGATTAATTGATGATGGTGAGATTGAGGTTGTCTTAGGTTCTCTTTCTTTTTTTTTTTTTTTTTTTTTTTTTTTTTTTTTTAATGTATATCATTTGCGTAGTTGGGTTAGTTATTATTGCGTCTTTGGCATGCATCCCTTGAAGAGCTATTACGCTGGGTTCTATTGGTAATTTTATTTAATAGTTAAATTCATTTAGTTGCAAAACAGTACAATATATTTGTATTGAGAAAAGAACAGTACAGTGGACCCCTGAAGCATGAAACAAAGGGGATAAAACCGTACAAAAATGAATCCGGATCCCTGTTTGGACCAAACGGGGACGCCTTGTTCGGACCTATGAGGGGGTGACACATGGGAGGAGGTGCTTTTTTTTTTATTTTTTTTTCATTGTAGGAGATGAGTCAGCTGATTGGACATCATCCTCCCATGTGTCACCCCCTCCCTCATAGGTCCAAACAGGGCTTCCCTGTTTGGACCCGGACTCTACAAAAACAACCTAGAATGACCCCAATTATTACTAACAGGACAGTCACAAACCCCAAAACATTACTATAGGACAGCCACCTTGCTCCGTTTGATCATGATTTGGTCTAAAGTATAGGCTTTGAAAATGGGTTTATTGACACCCATTGAGCCATGGAAAATTTAATCTTTCCACAAATCAAGTCTTCCATTAGTGCCGCTCCCTCAAAAACATCTCGCATTCCCTTTCCTTCTATATTTCGCCAAATTACTGCAAGAAAGGTGAGCTTCCCACATCTCCTTCCCTATTGTGACCCAATTGGAGATCTCCAGGCCATGTACAAGTCTTGACAGCTTTGGGAAGACTCAGCTGCAGCAAACAACTAATTTATAGTGTCCCAAATCTTCACAGCAATGTACACTGCAGTAGTAGTTAGAGGTGGTCAATTGTTTCCTATTTTCCAAACACTGGGGCATGCATTGACCACAATCTTCCCTCTTCGTTTAAGGTTGTCCATCGTGAGGAATCCGTCTCGGAGAACTAACTAGCCAAACACACAATTCTTGCTGGGGCCTTGAGTTCCAAATGTTCTTTATTTGGCATCTCC
>QPKB01000012.1:29345874-29396060 GCA_003546025.1 Camphora micrantha | reverse complement strand
AGGCAGGCTGAGCAGGACAGGAACACGTGCACTTGAGGCCCTCGTTCAACAGTTGGCAGCTGCGGCAGGGATAGATCCGACCAGCTATTTCGACATCACAAGAGGGACCACTTTTGCTGATGGCACAGCTACTGGAGATCATGATGCGACCCCTTGGTTAGTAGATCATGATGAAATTATTCTCTTTGATAAAAGTAATCAGTTTAATTACTTGCATTTCATGAAGTAAAAGTTTTTTTTTATGGCTAGAGTCATTTTGAAGCAGTATATAGTCATTTTGAATCATTGAAAAATTTTCCATGACTTCCATCCATCATTTTGGGCAATTTAGCCGATGGGTCTCCTCGTGCATTGATTGGGCAACTCAAACAAATAGACTTTGCAATATGGACAAACATTCAATAACATTTAATTAATGAGACTTCGTGAAAATTCTAATTTCATAGAAAATGTGCTGATTTTATTTCAAGGGAATGTCAGATGCTTGGATATAGTTGGGCTGGACTTTTCAGTGAAGTTTTCTCGTTGTGATTCTCCCTATATGTGGTTGCGCCTCCAATTCTTGTTCAGGGTTGCCCTTATCAGGTCCTCCCTCCCTCCCTGATACAGAAACATGATCATATACTCACTAAAATAGTTTATATTAAGTTGTAGGATATTTCCTTGCATTTAACGCAAGAAGAATACATTTTTTTTTTTTGTCCTTGTGGTTGATTGTTTAAAATCTTGTAAATTGCTTCAATTTTGACTGTTTCAGTACCTGGGCAAAGAAAAAAAGGAGGCTGAGGAGAGGCGTATTAAATAGAAAAGGGCACGAGAGGACTTCACCAAAATGTTTAGAGGTAGGTTGTAACTTTGATGGAGAAGTTCTTTAGCATATTGGCATATAAGGGGGGAATATTCTTTATCATCTTCATTAAAAATGCTGAATGCTGATATGAAATTTCATGAATCTCATTCTTCATCAGATATCACTGGCTCCTTATTCATCATTGTTGCCATGCAGGAGTGCAAGGAGCTTACATCAACCACCTGATGGAGGTTTATGTTCTTTTCGCTGCTCTAAGGATTATAATCTCATGGTGCCAGCTAATTTGATAATGTCATTCAGATTTTCTAATTAAATGTTGCTTTTTTTCAGCAAAGCTGTACCTTCTGTGAGGACGATGAGCAGTTTGCTAGCAGGTTGAACGAGAAAAGAGACCATGAGGATCTCTTTGGGGAGCTATTTTGGGTGGATCTTCAGAGAAGGTAAAATCTACTTTATTCTTTTTTTCCTCAGATTGCAACACGTTTGTTTCAGATGTTTTTAGTTATCAGTTTTGTTTGTGAATGGTCTTCTGCGTTTATACAATGGGCAGCTTCTTTTAAATTAATGTTTCGAAAAACAATGCGGTCGGCTGAATATAAACGAAGAGTACTGGGTTACCAGCTGTTTCTTGCAACTACCTTGAATTATTAAATTTATATATTTTTTATAGCATATATTTGACAGGGTCTGTTGCATATCTCAGATAATGAGGTTATATCTATGTATTTCTTACCGTCTTTAAGAAGTTCCTCGGATATCCTACGCATGCCACTTTGAAAGAATCTCAGTAATCTTATGAGTAACATTCATTTAAACTAGAACTATTGTGCTGCCTCATTTGGTTTTTTGTTTTTCGTGCTAACTTTTTTCCTACCATCAATCATAAAATAATTTGGTGGCAACAAACTACTCTGAAGAAAACTGTGTGGCCTTTTAGTTTATCATGTAAGGAGAATAATACTAATACTATGTGTCATTATGTGTCTAACCATTTATTAACCAGACGTAGTGGCATTATTGCCATTCAAAGAAAAAAAAAGGTAGTGGCATTTTATACTCGTGAACCTAGTATCTCAAAGGTTGCATTTCTTGTGTACGTGTAGGTACTTTCATGACCTTCAAAGGCTATAACGTGGTGGGATTCTCCAATATGCTTTGCTCAAAGTAACGTCTTTGTTTTTTAATGCTTGTTTCTTATTGTTCTTGGAGTATTACTGTACTTTGACTATATTAATGTGGCATAATCGGAAATTACTTTGAAACTGCAGTTTTTCAAGTCATGGAGTTCTTGAACAACATGGGTTTTGCAAGGAACAGGTTTTTGTCCATAGACAACTAACCCACCACCTTTTTCCTAAAAGCAGCTCCAACAAGACTTTTGGTGGACCTGCTTCTCAGCGCCATCTGAGAGAGCATGGCAAGATATTGTGCCTCACAGGTATCCTGAGTAGTGAATGCAGACATTTTGTGTTGAAGCCGTAACACTTTAATGTTTAGCACATGTTAAATTTCTATTTCTTAGATTACTTAGTGATTGATGTGCTACGAATTTTATCGGAAACAAAATTTATAGTTTGGCTGAATACGTGGTATGTTGTCTGCAGCTTTGAGATTCGTCTAAGGGTAGCACTAGGGCCTGGTGGAGATCTGAGCTGACATCTCGCATCTGAAATACTGATTCAAAACCATTCAATTTCACATTTGCCTATCATACATATTTCCTCCGTTTCTGATATCAGGTGTGCGCGCGAATTAGTTCTTGATGAGCTTCATTAATGCCTTCCGGAAAGTACTCTCTGTCTGGGTATCTTTGGATGATGGGAGAGATTGGTTTATTACTTTATATTGATACAAAAAAGTGCTCTTTCTATTTCATTGACATAATACCCATGGACGATGGAACAACCTGTTGATATTAAATGTTGTATTCGATCATGCAATGAGGGCATGATTCCCTCCCATGAATGGTTCAATCCATTATCTCTTGATCTCATTGATATTAAAAAATTGTTTGAATAATGAAGTCAAGAGCATGATTCACTCCTACAAATAGTTCTATCCTGTCCATGATGAGGCCTGATTATCATGGATTTTGGGTGGCATTCATGATATTGACCATTTGGGCTGATTCATGCCATGGAAGGATTTAGTCCAGTGGTTCATAAATACCCTGGTCGAAATGATTTGGGTCATCACCTAGCATGTGATCTAATAATCCAGCAGTGGGCCATAGAGTGAAGTGGAGGATTTGATTATTTCGCATTAGTATGATTATCAGGTGATAAATCTTATTGATGAACTAAAGCAAAACTATGTACGAAGGGTCAAAATAGATGAGGTAGAAGTGCTTGGGGCGTATGGGGTTTTTCTCTCTTCCACCTTGCATTTTTTACTGGAGTATCCGCAATATCATTGGCAACCACAAGATCTCTAATTCATTAAAAGGGCAAAATATAAAAGACAACTTTTTTTCCACTCAAGTGGAGGGAGAGCATTGAGGATGCCCTAAACCTTTTTCTCTTAAAGTCAAGTTCTTACTATGCAGATTTCTTAACCTGTATCACAGTCTTATTGCCTGTTTCTAATCTTTACTCTCTAGACAGAGGCCTTGAATGTACCAACATTTATCTTGCATTATAATTAAGTGGTTAATAAACAAGAAGTTACAGGTAAGCTTTAAATACCATAAAGTCATGTAAACCATAAATAAGAACCAAATAATAATTATCCGTTAGTATGCTATTTCAGTCTGCATAAAAAAATACGAGGGGACTGGAGAGGTTATAGGATAAGGAAATAAACCCCTCATTGAGCTTTAACGACCTTTAAGGAGCCATCATGGGTGGTTCATTCATGGTGATGTTTTAAGTTTTAACCATTTTCAAGGAGTCAGTTTTGGACTCTAACCTGGTTGCTTTCCCATTGGGCCCAAAAATAGGACCCAATCCCAATTTTTTTAGCCATGGGCCCTTCAGGTGGGTACCCATAGACATCCTTGAGGGCAAATGAACTGTGTCTCTGTTAAAAACATTTCAGGTGCAATGACATGCTGCTGCAGGCAAATAATAGCCAGCTGTTCATTAATCCTCTCCCAGTTTTCACTTTTCACTGAATTAGTGAGCTGGTGATGACAATGCTGAGCGATCAATTATGCAAGGAATAAAGGAAAGTTGCAGGGATAAGCCATTGATGGAAGCAAGACCAGGAACAGATGCATACCCAGAGCTAAAAATGACCAGGAACAGAGGCATACCCACAGGAAAAAAAATGACCAGGAGATTTGTTGGTTAAAAAGAGAGCGATGCATTAATACGATCCAATACCTATTGCAAAATCGTTTTTCATCATATTGGCCATATCCTAAAATAATTGCATGGATAACTTGCTCTAGTTATTTAACAAATCCAACCGATTTGGTGTTTTATGGGTTAGGAAATCAGATTAACTTTATAAATCTTTTTTGCTGGAAGCTCCTAGGTGGATGCTCTCATGATGAGATACAATACATACAGACCCATGTTTGTGGAATTTTGACGTCTAATTTTTCACTCGATTGTATTCAGTGAAGTGCGGGTGGAAGGATTGGAAACTCTGGACTATCTAGACAATCTACAGAACAGGGAGCGATTCACTGAGCAGGGAGATGCACTAACATTTGAATCTGAAGTGAGTATTCAGTTTGAGTTTTGAAAGTTACGATTGCCAACATGGTTCTAAATTACTAGTGCTACTACATTTCAGACGAAAAAAAGAGAAAGAAAGTTACTAGCATTATTCTCCTTTATGTTTTCTGTGTATAAACAGGTGGACAAAGTATATGTTAGTACACCAACCAAAATTGCCGTTCTTGACCATGAAAAGAAGAGAACATTTGTTTACGCAAGGATGGACTTCCTGATGCTGGTGAGAACTGAGAATAAACATGCCAACCTATCTGTCATTATCTGTTTAAGGTCTTCTACAGTTCTTTTCTTTTTTTTGTTTGTGGTTGGGTGGGGTGGGGGTTACAAATAAAGTAATTTTTTATATCAATCATGATAGGATATTTCAGGATTTTCCCAATTTAATCAGCCATCAAGGAAGCAAGTACTGCCTTTCATCATGCAATTATGTAGCAAGGTCTTCTACAAGAGACTTTGCACGCCGATCAGGCTGATCTGTAATTGGGAATCTGGACCAGGTCTTCTGGTTGGCAATTGGCATCACCATGTATAAAACCATATGCCACAAGATCTTGATTTGGTTGGTTGGATTGTGTCTGAATATGAAACAAGTTGTTTAATTTCCTCTAGTTGTCCATGTGGGCCATCAATTGAACATTTCCACGGTTAGGCTTAGTGACAAGATTATAATCTTATCATCAGATGAGAGTAGGTATCTCTCTCTTATACAGACAGCCAAGAAATGTAACAGTCACAGATACTCTAATTCTCTTAACAAGATGCCTAGGTATTTTTTTGGCCTAAGGCTAAAAGTAGAAGAGTGTTGTATTGACAAGCCAGCCAAATCAGAAATAGAAAAGCAAAAACACCAAAATCCGGACACAAAAGAAACCAAATAGATCCGATTGGGAAATCTTCCCTGCAAATAATTCTCATGGACCCTTGACCATAAACAAAAAATACAAAACGGCCCACTAAAGGATCTTACTCCCAAGTCCCATGTGTGGAGAAGCCACAGATAATCCAGACCCTAAAATTTCCCCTTTTCTTCTCTCATCTTTCCATTCCACTAGTGCTCTCCTGGGTTTGCTGCTTGTAGGAACTGACGGTTAGCAAATAGGACTCCTGGTTGGAGATTTAGAAGCAAAACATCGGATTTTCCAACACTTAAGCTTGAAAATGGCCCGCCGGTGTCCAGAACAGGAACCGGCACCTGAAAAAATCGGAAACCGGCACGAACACTTGGCTCGAGGGTAGAGTGACTTGTAGGATCTAACGGTTCGCAAATAGGACTCCCGGTTGAAGATTTAGAAGCGAAAACATCGGATTTTCCAACACTTATGCTCGAAAACGGCCCGCCGGAGGTCCGGAACAGGAAACGGCCCTCGAAAATTTCGGAAACCGGTACGAGCACTCCACTCGAGGGTAAAGCGACTTATAGGAACTGACGGTTCACAAATAACACTTCCGATTAGTGATTTAGAAGCGAAAATATCGGATTTTCCAACACAGGCTCGAAGACGGCCCGCCAGGGATCCAAAACGAGAAACGGCCTTTGGAAAAATCGAAAACCGGCACGAGCACCTCGCTCGAGGCAAAATTAACTTGCAAGAACTGACGGCTTGTAAATCGAACTCACGGTTAATGAATTAGACCTAAAAACGTTGGATTCTTAACACTTAGTCTCGAAAATAGGCCGTTGGAGGTCGAAAACGGGAAATGGCCATCGAACAGCCCAAAAACTAGCACGGGTACCTTGTTCAAGGCCAAAGTAACTTATAGGAATTGTCGGTTAATGAATCGGACTTCTGGTTAACGAATTTAGACGCAAAATCCACTTGATTCTCAACACATAGGCTGCCGAAATACTTAGGAAAAGATTTATATATATATATACATGTTTATCTTTCATTTATAATTTTATTCATTGAAAAGATTCTAATGTTGTTTTTGTCATTGCAGATTGATGGATGCTTTGGGTCGATTGCAGAATTGTGGGGTGTTTTATTCTTTCTAATTTATTTGTATATGTACAGTAGACATTTATGTGGGATTGTATCATTATTGATTGTAATATTTGTTTAATGAGATGAATGATTTGATGAAAAATGGCGATGGTTGTTTATTTATTTAGCAACTTTTGTTTGCATGCATTTTTTATATTGAATATAGGTACACGAACATGTTTATTTTTTTGATTCAGGTGTATAAATAAGTTTACAGGAAAATTTTAATTGAAAAAAAATATATCATATTTAAAAAAATAAAATAAAATACTTTGACCAATGTTTTTTTCTCGTCGGGAAAATAAAAAAAAAAAAATTTAAATACCTTTACCGACATTTTTTTTGTCGACAAAATAAAATAAATAAATAAATAAAACATTTTTTACCGACGAAAAAATGTGTCGGTTATAGTTTTTTAATTTTTCTCTTTTTACTTTTGCCGACGAAGAAAACGTCGGTAAGAGTTATGTCTTTTAATATGTTATTTTGCTGTCGAAAAAAACTGTCGTAAAAAGTATTTATTTTTTCTTTTTTATTTTACCAACGAAAAAAAATGTCGGTAAATAATATTTTTATTTATATTTATTTTTGTTATTTTATTTTGCCAACCGGAAAAAAACGTCCGGGTAAAAAGTATTTTTTTTTATTTTTTAATTTTTAATTTTACCGATAAAAAAAACGTCAGTAAAATATGTTTATTTTTTTATTTATTTTTTCTATTTACACATTTGCTGATGAAAAAAATACGTCAGTAAAATATTTTGTTTTTTATTTTTTTTCTATTTTATTTTGCAGATGAAAAAAAGTCGGTAAAATGCATTTTATTCTTATTTATTTTTCTATTTTATTTGCCGACGAAAAAAAAAACGTCGGTAAATGTGTTATATAAATTTTTTAGAAAAGTAAAATAATTTTACCGACGTTAAAACGGCGGTAAAAGTCAAAAAATCGTCGGTAAAAATTACATTTTTTCCGACGGAAAAAAATTTCTTCAGTAAAAGGTTTTGTCCACGAGTTTTTACCGACGTCTGGTCAACGAAAATATTTTCGTGGATAAAGGTTTTTTTACCGACGTTCTTGTGACTTTTAGCGACGGAAAAATTTGTGGCTAAATATGTAAACTGTTGTAGTGATATAGTATCGGTCTTGGAAAATGTGGAAGCATTCTACAATCCCTCTTACAATTACATGCAAGAGTTAATAGCAACAAACAGCAAACATAGCAACATAATCTTCTGTTAGACTCTCTCTCACAGCTAATTTAGCACTACATCCTTAAATAATAACTACAATCAGCAATCAAGAGAAAAAATGATAAATTTGTACAGAGACAGACTTGAAAAAGATCATCACCACAAATTAAGACTGCAATATATTCTGAGATTCATCTAAAGCTGTCAAAAACCTCACCAACACCACCAAGAAAAGCCCATCAAACTCCCAACAAAATCCATCAAGAGCCCCATCAAAACCTTGAAAATTGGCAGCAGATATTTGTAGTTATTAATATTATTATTAAAATGGTGACTGTAATTCATTGCTCAAAAGAACTGTACAGTATAATAGGGATATACTGGTTTCAAAAAGCCTAAAAAACGAAGGGAGATATTTGAAGTTATTAAATGGAGAGAGAGAGAGAGAGAGGGAGAGAGAGAGAGATATCGTTCATTTGATATATGCATATTTTTGTTGGGAGGAAAAAGAGATTACGCGTGAGTGTGCTTGTGGTTTTTTCTTTTTTTTTTAGCCTAGAGGGGTATGTTGCAGTTTTTTATTGTGATACTCGGAGACTTGTACACTACGATGCACGGATACTTCAAATTGGGCAACATATCATATCGTGTCGTATCGTATCTGATACTTTACTTTTTATGTGTAAAATCCTTGTCCCTGCAGTGTCTCAACATGTCCTTGCCGTATCAATGCCGTATCTGCCCAACATATTCATGTCAGACCGATATGACACTCGTATCGATATCCGATATTGCAAGTGCACAAGTTTAGAATATCCCTACTTACCAAGTCCATTATTTTCATATAATTCGTTTAATTTTCTTACGTCTCAACATAAAAAAAAAAAATTTTGTTAGAAAGGAATGCTAACAATGATAACTCATTAATTCATGATAATCTAAAGGAAAAACTAGGACACGTATTCATAGCCATATCCTAAGTTTTCAAAAGTGCAAAGTCTTAACTCTGATCTCCATATCCGTGTTTGTACTTGTATCTGTATCTAGTATCATAGGTTTTCAAATAGGGTTCTTTGAGGGCCATGGTGATAATGAAAGGACGGAGGTGTACATTTAAGGGTATAAGGTGTGGATAAAACTCAATGAATAGAACTCATTTTGCATTTTTACATACCATTAACTTCCATATGTAAAAATCAAAGCACATGTTCGCATGTGCAAATGTTAACACATGGAAATTGTTAAACACAAATGATCCTGAGGTGAGAAAACAACGTTTAACTAAATGCCGGTATTCACAATCTTGACTTCATTTTTTGAAATAGCAATCTTGACTTCTCTATTATTGTTCAATACCTTCATGGATAATATTGCTAATTTCGTCGGCTCAAATAATTACCATTAGTATCTCATAATTCTTTTTTAGAAACAAAGGGAGAAAAAAAATAATGCCTACAGTAGAAGGGCTAGTCTCTTGGGTAACATTAAAAGTTTACGTTAGACATCATACTATGGTTTCGCAAAAGAGAACAAAACAGATTTGTATAAAGTATGATGTACACATAAAGTATCAATGTATGAATAAGTTTTTATTCTTCTAATGATCCATGTGACAGCAAAAACCCATTTATCTTTTCCTTATTTTTGTGGTCCGCATGTCTTTAATTTTGTTTCCTCTCCATATATCTATGATTCTTTCCATTTTGACCATATTACTACACGAGATACTGAAAACATGATTACTCTGATATGAGACTATTTGTTTCATCATCATCAAAGCCTTGTCCCAATTATGTTGGGGTCAGCTACATGAATTCTATTTCTCCATTCCGATCTATCCTGAGCCAAGTTTTTAAATAAGTTGCACTTCCGGGAGAATCTTTTAAACTTGTCCTTAGACTTTATGCTTTTGGGCATACTTCACTAATAACAAGCATCCATCTATTATTACAGGGAGTTGTCATTGTTTTTTTTTTATTAAAGTACCTATTTTTAAATGTAAAAGGAATTACTTAAACTTATTTTAATATCTTTTTATTTCACATAAAAACTTAAAAAAAATTGTTCTCTTTTTATTTTCTAATTTTCCAACATTGATCCAATTATATTATATTAAAGTCAAGCCTTTCAAATCTAATTTGGACCGTTGGTTATAATTTTGACCTTAAGTTATTCTTCTCTCCTCCATTATCTCTTTTAACTATCCACTTCTTATCCCATGCAACACTTGTTTTATCTCATATAATTACCCATGTCTATTCCCCACTCTCCTCTTTTGGTTTTGGTAAAAACTCTTTTCTATCCATATCTCCTATTACATTTTTGCATTTTTTTTTTATTGTATTCTACATCACTTTTCATATTCTTTTTCTACTTTGCCTACTCTCAATTGTAAAAATAAGTGTGGTCATATTTTTTTTCTTTCTAAAAATATACCATTGTGCGTCGTATTTTGGCTGTCATTTAAGTCGATGTTTATTTCCAATATATGAATATTTGATTTCAATGAACATACTCATGCTCAGTACGCGATACTGTGCTAGTGTCATCTTATACTTAAACTTTCTCACTAGATGCACTAAGGACAGAGAGTGTTCGTGCTAACCAAATAAACTGCCATGTATACGAAAATAACATATTTCAATGGTATACATCAATTAGCACAGCAGTAGATGATATAAATAGAGATGCATTTGATGTTACCCAATAAACCTCTGAATATCAAACAGGAAAAAAAAAATCTCTTGACTTGTAAGCAAGTTCATAAATTTTCACAATCATCCGCAAAATTCTAAGATAAAGAGAAAATTCACTACAACATTAGATGCTTGCACACAGCCTCAACAACAATTAAAGAACATTGAATCATATCTAATGCAGAAAAAACTTACTTGGGAGTTAGTGGCATGGTATAAGGCGTGGGTTTGCTCTGCACATCTTGCATTCAAAACAGCCCCAAATTTGCCCGTTGAATGGTTATGTGGGTTTAGCGGGGGGACACCTGAGAGATTAGTCCTATTGGGTCAAAGACCTTAGAAATATCCAAAGAAAAAAAAAATCTCAAATTTTTTGTCCGATTCAATTAGAACTGGATGAGAAAAAGCAGGTTATGAAATATAACCAGGTTCATTGCCATGGCTTCTCTTTATTTTTCACTATATTTCTCTCTATTTCCTTTTATTTGCTCCTAACCAAACAAGAACAAGAAAATATAGGATTTCCTATCATTTGAAGTAGTCTCACCATGCTTTCATCATTTTGACACTTGTGATATTTTTATCTCTAAGGGTGCACCATATTTATGTTGTCGAGGTTAGTCCAACTATATCTCCACAATTCTGAGTGTCATTTTGATTATTTTGGTGGGTCCTGCCATTTCTTTCCATTTGGGTGGCCCAGCCCCACACATTTCCAACATGGGTGGGTGCGTGACATTTTATATCATTCTTAGGTGGACTGCACCAAATTTCTATCACTTTTTGGATTGCACTTTATGGTTGGTGATTTGTGGTCACGATTCACCTCATATTAATAATGATCTTAGGTGGGTACGATGAGATGATTCATTATTGGGAGTTACTAGTGTAGATACCATCATTCGTTTTAGTATGTCACCAAAGTCTATATCTAATATGACTAGCTGCTGATAAAATTACCCAAGTTCTAATTCTAGTTTAACTGAAATATCTTGCAAATTGATTTTGATAAAGTTCAAACATGGTGCCAAATTGGGAAAATACAGTGTATCCGGTCGACATTATAGTCAACCTAGTTAAAAGGAATTGTTGGATTGTATGGACTTAATCTATCAGATGATGTAATAAATTGATTAATTTCTTTATTTATCAATAATATCATGCTTTCCTTTCATAAGATGAATGGTGTTTTATTACTTAATGCATATGACCAACACATATGACATAATGATTCATGAGTTGAACCGGGTCCCATTAGTATATTAGATGTGATATATGTGTATGGATGAGATCTACACACGGGAGACATGTGTCGCAAATCTTATACTTAAATATTTTCACAATCAGTGATGAGACTGGGCATCTCATCTGATAAGGTTGCAGCACTTTGATCACTATGAGATAATGTGATTTGTCTCAATCATCAAAATGTAAGATTCTGGATCACGGTGCTGGTACATTGGATGTATTGAAGGACCATAAGAAGTACTTTATGGAATATTGTCTCGAGTTCAAGATTTGCTTTCATAATTTCCTAGCAATAGGCTCTCAATCTTGAGACATTGATAAACTTAAATTTCTATCTATTCATTTGCTATGAGTCACCAATAAGTGAGGCCAATTGTAGGTCAACACCTCGGTGTCTTGGGTAGGTGGTAGTAGGACTGTGGGAACATTCAATGGTCAAGATGGAATTTATCTTAATTATCCCCTTGTGCCAATTAATTGATTTGTCATTAGTAAGTGCGCACCCATCTCGATTAAGAGTTAATTGGATATTATTGATGATCACTGTAATTAATTGGGTCTCAAGGATAATAAGATGTGGATTTAAATTGATGGGACGGTTTTAGTCCAATTAATCCATGGATATTGATAGAGGGGCCTACTTGTGGTAATCGGGAAGTTTAGGGCCTTCATTGTAATTTATTCGTAAGACCGGAGTGCAATTGTATTTATATAGTGATGTTATTTGCAATTAACTATGGTCCGGATTACAAATGAGATGTGGGGTTCGGTGTCCCAGTTGGAGCCAGCTTTCCATGGAATCCCTAGTGATGCCCACGTTAGCCAAGTTATTAGAAAGATACTAATCCTACTTGAACTAAAAAATGAAAGAATTTGAAAGTTACTATTTATATTTCAAGTGAGATTTCTAATAGTGGTAATAGTAGGAAGAGAAAGTTACTAATTATTTTGGAAGTAGGACTTCTAATTAGTTATTAGTAAGAGGAGTTGCAAAAGGGCTATAAAAAGAGGAGCAAAGGGCTAGACGTCCAACACAGTCTTGGATCCACGCCCAGCCCTCCTTTTGTGTAAGAGTTGCACATGCTCTTTCTCCTCTTCGTCTTCTAGTTTCCTTAAGAGCTTCTAGTTGTTTTCTTTAAGAGATCCCACCCAGCTCCTTTAGAGAAGAGATCTAATACGGGTCATAACATGGAAGACTAAGAGGTCTTGGAGATCCTGAGTTGCTTACAAAGAAAGAGTTTCTTCAACTGGCAAGTCTTCTTCTCCATTAGAGCACTACCGGGTTCCAAAGGTATAATCTGCTTCTTCTTTTGTGGATTATTTTAAATGCATGGTGCTGCTGATTTCTATCTTTTAGATAGGTTCTTATTGTTGTAAATGATTAATAAGATTGAGGAATTGCATCCTGGAGGTGTTTTATGGCATTATGGGTACTTGACCCCTCAAGGGGGTCAAAAGTTTTGAAAATCTATCTACGAGGCCCACCTACTTCCAACAGGAAGTTCGATATAGAAGGGTTACAGTTGCAGAAACTGCAACTGACTGCGAATCATGTGTGGCCGGTCGACCGGGTACACTCGGATTTCAAGAATCCCAATTTCGTGATTTCTCTGTTTGAGGTTAGTTCCAGTTCATCCTTCTCTGAATCACTGAGATACATATTCTAAATCAACATTTAATCTAAGAAAAACATATAATTTCTAAGTAAATCTACTAAATCATCATCTGAGTTAAAATCTAAAAATTAATTGAAATAATCTGAAATTCAGTATAAATTTCTTAATTCAAAACATAAATTCATGTTTAACATATCAGAAACTTTCCTCAAAACTGAGATGAGCTAGTCACTATTGATTTCTCTAAGAATTCCCTCAAACCCACTTGACAAAGCTCTTCCAAAAGCTCCAACAAGAAAGAAAAACAAGGAAAAAGATGAAAAAGAAAATGGTGATGATGGTGGATTGATGGTGATAGCTGATGAGAGGAAGAGAGCTGGAGAGGGAGAGGCTGGCTTGGTCGATTGTCTGAGAGAGAGCCAGAGAGAGATAGAGAGGGAGAATCTGCTGGAACTTCACTTAAGAGGTGAAGTTTATCCAAAATTTGCACAAAGCCTCCTATGGATTACTCAAAATACTAGCAAGTCCCCTAAAAATAAAAAATCACAAAGGGGTCATTTAGAATAAAAAATCTCAAATCAAATGACTAATCAAGACTAATTAGGCTAAACAGGACAATTATGACTAATGACCCTATTTAAAAATCAGGATCTCGCATCAGGCATGAATCCCAAGGCAGGGACGGCCATGGTGGTCCCTTTTTTTTCAAAAAATCAAAATTTCTTACTTATTTTAAGATTTTTGAAATCTCAAAACTCAAATTAAAGATAAAGAAGAAAATGAATCCAAAATACTTGAGAAGCAAGGAAAGTTAGAGAAGGAAAGAGAGGAGAAAGAAAATAAAGCAAGCAAGAAATAACTTCAAGATGGAAGGGACGTCCAACATGGGTTCTCCCATGAGTTGCATGCCCAAGTGGGTCCCAGCTTCATTGTAATGTTTTAAAAATTCAGATTTTGGAAATTTTTCAAGAAATCAAGCGGGCCCAATTGTGGAGATTTGCAAGCAAGGAAGAGTCCTAAAATTAGAAGGAGCTAGTCAAAAAACCAAAGGTAGAAGCAAATTCAAAATTTTAAAGAAAAATTTCCTAAAACCACTACGACTTAGAATAAAAGAAATGAACCTTCCCAAATTCAAATTTTTGGAAGCAAGAAATTTAAGACATAATAAAAGAGAGTCCAAGGGTTTGCACACCCATACCATCTAGTCCCAAAAATCCCACACTCACTCTCCCCTCTTCCCAATCTCTTTCCACCCGCTCTTCTTTCTCTCTGTCTCTCCTCCTCCTCCTCCTTCTTCTTGTGAGGCTTAAATTTGATTTTTTAAAGAGTAGAAGATGAAGATAGAGGGGTGATCTCATCATTATAATTTGTTTATGCAATTCGCTATTTTTCCTGTATATAGCAAATGCTTAGGGGCTAATTATAGTAATGAAAATACTTGATTGGAGCCTTGAGTCATGTGAAATCTCTCATCAAATAACAATTTAAACACACACCTTGGCTCATCCTAATGGGAGGAACTTGAATTGACATCGTACGTATTTTTAATATAAAAAACAACTGATTCGGACTCTAGAACTACATGATTCACATTCTGATGTTTATTTATTTAATTGCCGATTTTTTGATATTTTTTATGTAATCGGTTTTTTTAACTCTTCTTATAGTGATGCAGTTTATTAGTTTAGGATTTTTAGCTTAGGTTTTTTTAATAGGACTTTTTAATAGGCTATAACTGGTGACATTCTGATGTTTATTTATTTAATTACTGATTTTTTGATATTTTTTATGTAATCGGTTTTTCTAACTCTTCTTATAGTGATGCAGTTTATTAGTTTAGGATTTTTAGCTTCGGTTTTTTTAATAGGACTTTTGGTAGGCTATAACTGGTGTAATTTAATTTAAATTCAAGTATATTAGATTGGGTTTGTATAGATTTTATTTCAGCTAGTTTTTGATTTTTCATAGGATATGTAGGAGTTAGTTATTTCTTTTTCACTCGCCATAGATCGACCCTGGACTGAACGGGTTATCACTACATCGCAACCTTGCACTTGGAGCGGTTGATCATTTAGCCGTGTGGAGCACCGATTCTTTTCATCAAGAAGGACCGTTCGTTGAGAATGCGTAGATTATAGGTAATTGAATCAAATAACGATCAAGAATAAGCACCTTTTGCTGAGAATAAATGGATTGTTCGACTAATTACAAGGCACGATGCACTTTTCTAAGATAGATCTAATGCCATGCTATTATCAAGTTAAGGGTCAGAGAACAAGATGTGCCAAAATTAACTTTCAGAACAAGCTATGAGCATCTTTTTCTCAAAGTATGCTTTCCGCATCTACCATCTTAACTCCATATCAAATACCTATTGACCATGTAGGATATTGAATCCCACAACTGGCCTTTCTTGCGGATAAATGGCTAGCCTAAAGGTATAATGTGTATCCTCAACGGTGGGTTTTTGTGGGTAGAATTCCAAAGTGGGGCCCACCCACCTAAATTGAAAACATGAGGATTTAACAATGAGTAAGCCTAGGTTAAAGTGCAGAACCCCACAAGGTGGGTCAAGTACCAAACCGTTCAAAATAGATAGCATATAAGCATTCGAAGGTGTTGAGATAATTTATATTAATTGGAGCTTCTTCCACCGTTCAATTGGCTATATGATAAAAATCGTGATTAACACAATCTTGTAAAAAAAAAAAAATCTTCAATTGGGAACCCTCCTATAGAAAAAATAAATAAACAAATAAACAATTTTCTGGACTTTTTTGTTTTTTGTTAAAAATATCGTGGTTAAAGCCGAGCATCAGAATTAATCTTTCTCCGATCAATTAAGCAAGGAAAATTATGTAAAAGACCAAACTACGCTTACCGTAGTTAGGACGCTAACACTTTCTTTTGCGCATAGAAACGAAAATTCTTCTCCTCTACGAAATCCCAATCTCTCTGCAATTAGGGTTTCTGACTTTCTTCTTCTTCCTATTCTACGCTCGACCGATCTCTCTCTTTTTCACTCCTTCCATGCCTCCCACGAAAAAGATTACTCTGAAGAGCTCGGACGGTGAGACATTCGACGTCGATGAGGCGGTCGCTCTGCAGCCGCAGACCATTAAACGCATGATCGAAGACGATCGCATCGACAATGTTATCCCTCTCTCCAACGTCACTGGAAAGATCCTCGCCAAGGTCATCGAGGACTGCAAGAAGATGATCGGTCCACGGAGGGCCTGGGATGCAGAGTTCGTCAAGGTCGATCAGGCCGTGCTTCCCATCCTGGTAATGGATCCCTTTTTATTTAGTCTATGATTCTGCGTTGGTGTTGGTTTGATTGAATTTGGGGGCCTTGTGTTTCTTGATTTGTGATGATGATGGGTTGTTGTTAAAATTTGAAACATGATTGGGTTTTTTTAAAAGGGTTTGTACCTAATCTTTGATTTCTTTTTCTGGGGTGTTCTTGGTTTGGTTGATCTGTTATTATAATTGAATGAATTTAGGGTTTCGGTGGATTGACGTTGGCTGTTTTTGTGTTGACGATGATGAGTTTTTGTTTGTGGAATTAGACTGGGTTTTTTCTTTTAAAGGTTTGTATCTAGTCTCTTAACGTGGGTCTGCAGAAAGAAGTCCTGGGTGAGTGTTTAATAGGTATGATTCGTAATTTTTCAGTCTGTTTCTAGGTTTTCTTGATGAGTTTTTGGTAGTTGAATGGAACTTAGATTTTTGGTGGACGTTGCTGGGCATATTTGTGTTTCTTGGTTTATGGGTTTTTGGTAGTTGAATGGAACTTAGATTTTTGGTGGACGTTGCTGGGCATATTTGTGTTTCTTGGTTTATGGGTTTTTGGTAGTTGAATGGAACTTAGATTTTTGGTGGACGTTGCTGGGCTTATTTGTGTTTCTTGGTTTATGATGGCCATGGGTTTTTGCTGAAATTAGATTTGAGTTTCTTTTTTCTAGGGTTTGTTCTTGATCTCTTAATGTAGTATTAGGCAAATTTGTGTTAGATCTTTTCTTGGAAGTGTTGTTAAGTCTGTGATCTTTGATTCTGCTTTTAATTTTTCTCTCTTGTTTTGTTGTTGGAGTGGAATATAGGGTTTTGGTGGATGTTGGTGGGCAGTCCTTTTGTCTTTCTTGATTAATTGATGATGGTGAGATTGAGGTTGTCTTAGGTTTTCTCTTTTTTTTTTTTTTTTTTTTTTTTTTTTTTTTTAATGTATATCATTTGCGTAGTTTGGTTAGTTATTATTGCGTCTTTGGCATGCATCCCTTGAAGAGCTATTACGCTGGGTTCTATTGGTAATTTTATTTAATAGTTAAATTCATTTAGTTGCAAAACAGTACAATATATTTGTATTGAGAAAAGAACAGTACAGTGGACCCCCTGAAAGCATGAAACAAAGGGGATAAACCGTACAAAAATGAATCCGGATCCCTGTTTGGACCAAACGGGGACGCCTTGTTCGGACCTATGAGGGGGTGACACATGGGAGGAGGTGCTTTTTTTATTTTTTTTTCATTGTAGGAGATGAGTCAGCTGATTTGACATCATCCTCCCATGTGTCACCCCCTCCCTCATAGGTCGAAACAGGGCTTCCCTGTTTGGACCCGGACTCTACAAAAACAACCTAGAATGACCCCAATTATTACTAACAGGACAGTCACAAACCCCAAAACATTACTATAGGACAGCCACCTTGCTCCGGTTGATCATGATTTGGTCTAAAGTATAGGCTTTGAAAATGGGGTTTATTGACACCCATTGAGCCATGGAAAATTTAATCTTTCCACAAATCAAGTCTCCATTAGTGCCGGCTCCCTCAAAACATCTCGCATTCCTTTCCTTCTATATTTGCCAAATTACTGCAAGAAAGGTGAGCTTCCACATCTCCTTCCCCTATTGTGACCCAATTGGAGATCTCCAGGCCATGTACAAGTCTTGAACATGCTTTGGGAAGACTCAGCTGCAGCCAAACCAACTAATTATAGTGTTCCAAATCTTCACAGCAATGTTACACTGCAGTAGTAGTAGGTGGTCAATTGTTTCCTCATTTTCCAAACACATGGGGCATGCATTGACCACAATCTTCCCTCTTCGTTTAAGGTTGTCCATCGTGAGGATCCGTCCTCGGAGAACTAACTAGCCAAACACCACAATTCTTGCTGGGGCCTTGAGCTTCCAAATGTTCTTTATTTGGCATCTCCTCTCTATCCTTTTGGAAATGGCTGAGTAGAATGATGATACAGAGAAAGAGCTATCTTTTGATGCTATGCAGATCCTGTTATCCTCCCCTTCTTCGGGAATAAGCATGTTTGAAAGAAGGTTTAGTAGGGACACAAACTGCTTTTCCTCAATGTCCCTCAAATTTCTTCGGAATATGGGGCTCCATATGGCCTCGTTATTGTTGGCTTTACCAAAATAGCTTTTGACATTTGCTTCCTTTATCAAAACACAATCAAACAGATCTGAGAATTGCGTGGCCAGCGGCATCTCCCCTATCCATGTGTCTTTCCAAAAGAGAATCTTCTCCCCCGAACAAACTTGATATTTTATGTTTTGTATAAACTTCTCCTTCACAGAAGTTATCCCTTTCCATATCGGTGAGAATCTATACCTGTTGTCTTTGATCTCCCATCCATCCCTTTGATTGCCGTATTTGGCCAACAACCTTCCTCCATAGGCCTTCTGATTTGTCTCCCAACCTCCAAAGCCATTTCCCCAACAATGCTTCATTCATTCCTCTTAAGGGATTTGATACCCAATCCTCCTTCTAGCTTTGATGAGCGTACCGAAGACCAATCCACTAGGTGGAATTTTCTTGCTTCACACCTCCCTTGCCAAAGAATGATCCTTTGCAGCTTCTCCGTCCTGTTGATCATTGATATTGGGCATTTTAGAATTGAAAAGTAATAAAGTGTAGATTGGTCATTGCTGCTTTTACAAGGGTTATATCTTGCCTCCCATAGAAAGGGGTGTGACTTTCCAACCAAGTAGAGAGTTTCATTTCCATCCTCTCAACCACCGGATTCCATTCCGATTTCTTTGTCACCCGTAAGCATAGGTGAAGGCCCAAGTAGTTGACTGGGAAAGTTCCCACTTTGCGGCCAAGGACAACTGCAAGCTGGCATATTGTCGAATCCTCTACTTTTATCCCAATCAACTCGCTCTCGAAGAAGTTTATTTTTAATCCTGACACCGCTTCGAAGTAGAAAAGGATAGCTTTTGCATTTTTAATTTGGTCCTCAGACGCTTCACAAAAGATGAGGGAGTCATCGGCAAACTGTAGGAGGGGTACTGATGGGGCAGTGGCAGCCACTTTGAATCCCGTTATGAGGCCTTGGGCTCCAGCTGCTTTCACCATCCTGTTTAATGCTTCGACTCTAGTTACAAATAGGAATGGTGATAGTGGATCTCCTTGCCTCAACCTTCTTTAAGCATGAAAGAAGCTTTTTCATGATAGAGAATGAAGCTGAAGCTATGCATTCCTTGATCTAATTCCTCCATTTTGGACTGAATCCCATCCTCTGCAAAAGGTATTGCAAGAAACCCCGGTCCACTCTATCAAAAGCTTTTTCTAAATCTAGCTTGCATATCAAACCTAGTTTTCTTTCCTTGTCTCTTGCATGGACACACTTGCTTGCTGTGAGGACTCCATACATTATTTGTCTTCCTTTTATGAAAGCTCCTTGCTCTTCTGATATGATGCATGACAAGATCTTCTGAAGCCTCGCTGCCGACACCTTAGCTAGGATCTTGTAGACACTACCGATCAAACTAATGGGCCTGAAGTCCTTTACACCGATATCCCCTTCCTTTTTCGGAATAAGAGCTATGAAAGAAGCTCCTATGCCCTTTGTTAACTTTCCTTTTTCGTGAAACTCCTCCAAGAAATTTTTTTTTTTTCTTTATAATGGTAAATTTTATTGCTACCAAAAAGAGAAACAAAAACAAAGCCAAAAGCATCTTACAAACACGAAAGAAACAGACAAAAAAAAGCAACACCTACTAAAGTACAAATAGATTAAACCTAAAAAATAATAGAATATCGAAAAACTCCCTCCTTCGCTAGGTCATCCGCCTCTATATTTTCCTCTTTTAAAACATGACAAACAGTAGTCTCTGACTGTCTGGAAATATCTTGAACCCCCTCCACCCAATCCGCCAATCTCCAAGGATGAGAAATCTTCCCAGAACCCCACTGAATAACTGAGAAAGAATCCCCTTCAATAATTGCTTTACATCCTCCCGCGCTTCGTAACTCACGGCATCCTACTAGAAGGGCATAAACCTTTGCTTCGTTAGCATCTAACAAAACATAGGCCCTTAAGAACTCCTCAACACAGTACCACTACAATCCATTATAACACCTCCAATACCTCCTTGATTTGGTCGGACAAAACTTCCATCAAAATTAAGCTTAAGGAGCTCCCAGGAGGAGACAACCAAGTAGCTTGGTGCTTATTTTTAGCATGTCGAATCCCTTTAACAACTGCTGTCCAATATCTATTAATATCTTCTAGAGGCACCCCATCAAATTCCTTTTTCCTACTCACCCATTCTGAAACAGACCAAACAATAGACTCTACCACTTCCTCCATAGATTTACTTCTATTTTTGAAGAGTCTATTATTCCTCTCCATCCACAGTTTCCAAAGAGTTGCATATAAAACAAATTTCAACAGAATTTTCCCACGCATTAACTTGCAACCCAAATGCCATTGACAGAAGAGATCATCAAAAGATTGTGGCATGACCCATTGCACCTCAAACATATTAAGAAATAATGCCCATATTATGCTAGAAAAAAAAAAAAAAAAAAAGAATCATCAAATGATTAACTGTTTCCTCACCTTTTAATCATAAAGGGCACCCATTAACTATAACATGCTTCCTTCTTCTCAAAGAATTAATGTTGAGGAGTTTATGCCACTGTGCTATCCAACAAAAAGCCAATACTTTCGGCGGAATAGATTTATCCCAAAACTCTGCCAACTTTCCACTTTATAAGAAGAGTTAGACAAAATATTAAAAAAAGACTTCACTGAGAATTTGCCTTGAACATCAGGCTTTCAAATTCTAGAATCACGTCTACAACTGAAATGTAGATCTAGCAGTGATCTGGACGATTTGGAAGGAAAGAAAGTCAAGATGTTTTGAAGGAATTGCAGTTAGTGAAAGCATTTTGGTGGAGAAATCGGAGTTTTTGTAGCTTTTTGGGTGTCTATTCTCCCTTCTTTTAAGGGATACTCTTTAGATCAAATTGTGTATTATTGGAAAGAGGTAGCCTTTCCTATGACAGGGTCTTAGTTTGTCCTCTGCTGTGTTCTTTTGCTTTCAGTACTTTTCTCTTGTCATGTTTGCCCCTTTTAATGAAAGTAACCATTCAAAAAAAAAAAAAAAAAAAAAAAAAAAAAAAAAAAAAAAAAAAAAAAAAACCTGAAATGTAGACCTTAGATAACATGCCAAGTAGACAAGTAAGATCTGAAATTTCTCTCTTTGTTAAATTCCCGCGGAAGCCAACGTTCCAAACTACAGCACCATCCAACAACTGAAAATTTTCTGCAACAAAAGCCTTTTGTCTTCTATCCAGCAAATAAAGGTTAAGGAAAAAGAATATAAAGCACATTCTGCCCACACCATTCATCGTGCCAGAAACTTATTCTGTGCCCCATCATGAACCCTATAATGAATCTGTTGAATAAAGTCCTCCTTATAGATATAATAGACTTCCAAAAGCCTGATGCATTAGATATCTTGCTTGGCACATCCCAACCATTGTTCCCCACCTTATATTTTTGGATAAGAATCTGACGCCACAAACCTTGAGTTGGTTCCCCAATCCTCCAAAGCCACTTTCCAAGTAATGATTTGTTAACCTTAGCAATGGAACGGATGCCCAACCCACCTTGACCAGTAGGTTTACAAACTATCTCCCACCTAACCAAATGATACCTCCTTTTTTCAATGGAATCATTCCAAAGAAAATCTCATTGAATTTTTTCAATCCGATGTATCACACTCTTCGAACATCTAAAACAAGACAAATAATATATAGGAATACTTGAGAGAGCTGATTTGAGTAAAGTTATACGCCCCCCCTTCCCCCACTCCCCCCCAATAGATAAATACTTTCCCTTCCAAGAATTTAATTTTTTATAAATTCGCTCAATAACAGAATCCCATAATTGTTTGTTTGGTAAGCCCAAGCATAAAGGCAGCCCCAAATATTTAGAAGGAAACTTACCAACTCTTCAACCAAAACCAAAAGCTAGTGAAGCAACATGACTTTCTACCATCTTGATGCCAAAGAACTCACATTTTTCATAATCAATCTTCAACCCTGATAATAATTCAAACCACTTCAGAACTTTTTTCGGTTTTTCCTCTTTAATTGTTTGCACATTCCCTTCTTTGTATCTTTTTTTTAATAGATGGAATTGCTGTTATCGATTATAGTATAACTGTATTGGGGTGGACTTAAATGAAATCTATTCCTGCTTGCTTGATATACAGTTTGGAAATGAGATTCCAAAATGAAAATCGTAAACAATAGAAAAAAAAAAAGAAAATATAACGAAATATGTTTTTAAAATCCATACTCATATATTTATTTATAAAATAAAACTAAACTAAATATGTGTTCATTCACTTCTGAACTTCGTATATTTAATTTCTGATCTCACTAAACTCTATAGGTTAGGCTTGCATTGTCCTGCATCAAATATTGAATATATACTGCTTGTGGTTGTATGTTGGCCTAACTTTGAGTGTGTGAACAATATAAGTGTCATATGTTAATTCACAATGTGGAAGAGCAGAACGTTCACTATTGAATTTGAACAATTTATCAAGTCGATTTTAGAATGTTGGGCTCCAAAGCTCATCTGGCTCCTCCAATAAAATGAGTCCGCTCTGCATGAAATTCAGTGAAATCATATATAATAAAATATATACCCGTGTTTTTTGTTCTTTGTTAATATATTTTTTTTCAAATTTTATTATAGCTTTTGGCATCTTAAGATACATGCTTCAACATAAACATATTTGGTGCATTCCACATGTTGGAAACTACTAATGAATCATTTCTCATCATTACTTTATCTGCACATTTTTTATCTGTACAGTTTTGTGACTTTATTTGAGCATTTTTTTATCTGCTTATTTTTGTGACTTTATCTGCACATTTTTTTATCAGGGCAATTTTGTGAATTTATTTCAGCACTCATTTTATAATTTTAGTTTACTTGTATTGACAAGTATTTGTAACTAAAATAGAGAAATCTTAGAGAATGATCAATGTTGTCTTATAGTTAGAAAGCGTCTAGTTACTAAATAAAGAAAGCTTGCTGTGTAGGGCCGTTGGCAGATTCTATATATTTACCCCAAATTAGTCATCATGGCAAGGAATGAATCCATGAAATGAAATTGAGCTTTATTATCTATCTTGTGTGGTATATGGGTTGATCATTTGTTAAGTTAAAACAGGGAAGTGGATGGTTGCGTGGGATTTCCTTTGGGACTATCTCAATTCGCTTCTAGCTACTTGCGGAACTTATTTAGTAGACTTTTTTATCTTCTTTTTGAGGATTAAAAATAAAAAAAAACACTTTAGATATACCCTAGACCAAAAAGGTCATTTTCATTTGCCTCACACCAAACCGTTCTTCCTGCCCAAAAACTCTTTATTTTTTACTTGATTTCTCGAGGGTTGATATCAACCTTCCGCAGGCGAAAATAGTAGTTTTCATCATCTTCTTCCTTCTCTCTTCCCCAAATCCAATCTAATGGGGGAGACTAGAAAAGGGCATTCAGGTTTCCAGGTTAATTAGGCATCAAATGGGCTGGTACCTAGCTCTAGAACGCTTGGTCTCGTTTTTGGGCAAAAAAGATTGAACCTTTTGTGAGTTGTCTTTTTTTATTTTTTATTTTATTATTGGAGTAATTTGTGTTACTCATCTTTGGTCTCTTTGTAGTGCACTTGGATGTGCCGAAATGCAAGTAGATGTCTGGGTGAATTAAATTCCTATGCATTCTACTTAAATTTTGGAATTGCAAAGAAAAAATGCATCTCATGGGATATTGCCTTTAACTTCTTGTTGCTGGAGTATCTGCACCATTCATTTCATCCGTTGTCATAGTTGGGGGTTTGACGTACCTTTTCATCTAATAGGATTCCTGCCTTTTAAAGTTTCTTGGATTTGTATTTTTAACTTGAAAAATTCATGCGTCTAACCATGATTTTAGATTTGAATCAAAGGTTGTTAATGTCAAACTCTAATTGATGATAATGTTCCCGTTTTACTATTTCCGATCGGTTTCATTGCTTTCAAATAAAAAAAATAGGGTTTTTGGATCGATTTGCTTTGAGTTCTCGGGTACTTTTGGCTAAAATTTGGGTGTTTTTATCTTTTAATCATTTCGAGTTTCTGAGATCTCAAGGTTATTATGTTTCTTTTGAAAGTGAGCGATTTCGATGTTGTCTTTGGGAGTATTTAGGGCATGTTTGAATGCAGGACGACTATTCAAACTCTAAAGTTTTAGATCTTGTTGATTGAGGCGTTTTGTCCTTTTTTTTTTTTTTTTTTTCTGTTGGGGGCTTAATGCAAGTTGATTACTCTACTTGGGCGTAATGTATAAAATCTGGGGTTTTTGTGGATGGGAAGATAAGGTGGAGAAAATTGCCCACACTTGATTTTTGTACTATCGACAATTTTCTCTGTGTTTCTCTACCTCGTTTCCTTCACAAGTAAATGGTCTGTTGGGTCTAGTTTAAAGATAAATCATTTATGTTATATTGGTCGGTTGCATTTCAGGGAAAAAATTTGTGTGTACAAGGGAAAAAAGATAGTTGGAATTAGATGAACTTTGCGGATCCATCAACGGCCCTTTTGCCTGCCTCTCGAGGCGACTGCGTGAAGATTTTTGATGTTTAAGAGGACACGGGCAGTGATTCGTTTATGCTAAGCTACTCTCTTTCACCTGGATTCCATGTGAATTCGGTGAAATGGAATCACACAAGTAAGTGGCTGTGGTTTTATTGATATTGTGGTTTTTAACTAGTTTTGAATTTATGAATTCGTTATTGTTTATTTCTTTATATGACCTGATAAGACTGATAAACTCGAACATATACTTACTAAACATGAAATTTTGGGGCCGATGGGTTCGCATTGGTTTCCCTTTGTTCTTCCCATGAGTTCTCTTGATTCCAATAATACAAACTTACACATTATGTGCTGATAGTGTGAAATATGATGTTGAAATGTGGATGTTTTTTTCTATTGGATTTCATTTTCAACTTGATTAAGAGTGGATGCATTCCATTATTGTCTCTACATTTTTTTGGATACTTTTTATTTATTTATTTTCTTTTAAAGGTAAGGTGATACAGGACAGTGCAAGGCTAAGCTAGATGATGCAAAGAGATCAGGATAAAACTTAACATCCACAAATAAAATCATAAAATCTGAAATTGAGATTGCACCTTTTATGTAGAATTTCAATTTGGGAGGTAGAGGTGACTCTAAGCCTTGCTACAATCCCACAATGAGGACCTCCCAAATCTGAATTGGGAGTTGCAATGGAAGAAAAGTTTTCCACTAGCTTAGGGATCAATTAATTTCAAATAGATTCACTTGTCCCTTAGAGAATTTGACAAACGGGTCCAAAAAAATCAACCTAAAAAAAATGAATCGGATTCAGCTGGGCTCAGAATGGGCTGGGCCTGTTTGGACTGGGCTGGGTTTGGTTGGGCCTGTTTGGACTGGGCTGGGTTTGGTCGGGCCTGTGTGGACTGGGCTGGGTTCGGTTGGGCTGGATATGGCCTGGCAGTGTTCTAGTGGTTGGACAGGGCTTGTAACAACTGTGTATTTGTTTGGGAACAAGGGAACAAGGTCTGACAGTTATGTCTCCTATTAGGTTTGATGGAAGAGTTATTGGGTATTGGGTTTAGAGGAGTTAAGACATGTGGAATGCGATGGAATGGGAGTGACAGGTGTTAGGGCTATGCTGAAATGGGTATAGGACAGTTGGGCTTTGTCATATTTGGTACTCGGCTGTTGTGGATGATGGCTGGTTGCATTAGGTAAAGGGAGATTAGCCTTGGGACTTGGGTTTTCAGCAACAGGGCATTGTGCGGACATGGAGAAGATGAATCTAGGGGCTGTTTTGATGGGAGGAGATAAAGTGGAAGTGAAACCAGCAAACCTTAATCAAAAGAAATAAATCTCAATGGTCTTTACAATGCTTTTATAGAGAAAACCTTAAACAAAAGGTCTTTACAATGCTTTTATAGAGAAAACCTAGCTCTAAAATAAATCTCAACTTCATCATTAAAATAAAAATAAAAATAAATATAAATCTCAATCATCTAACTCATCCTACGGTCAAGATCATAACATCTAACTAAATTAATAAAATATTAAATCAATCAATTAAATAGAAGCAAACTAATCTAATAAATAACTTGGGTGGGCTGCACACAATCACTTGGATGGGCCCTTCAGATGGGCCTCACTTGATCTTCAATTCTCTTCTTTGCTGGTCCCTCCCATGTGGTGCATCCCAATGTGGATCTTCCTGGTTTTCCACATGGGGTCTTCATCATCTCAATCAAATGTTAGATCGGATTGGATCCGACCATTGATCTTTTTATAGTTCGGATCCAATGGTGGATTTGTGCCAGAATCAACATCCAACGGTGGATCTTCTTTAGAATCGTGATTTGATGGTGGATCTTGGCCAAAATCATAATATAACACATAATCTAACACTTGGCAAGGATCATTCAAACATGAGGAGGCATGTGTGCGTGTCTTTTGGGCCCTCTTCTTCCTCCTCTTACAGAATCTTCGTGGAGGGAGTATGATGCCCGCATCATAAGTACTCACACACTCACCCAAGATCCTCACCAGCTGCTACAGCCAAGGATTGAATCCTGGTTGTTTATGTGAAGGGGAGGAGGTGCCTCACCAATTGAGCTATTGGTGGATTGCCTTGTTTGGATACTTGGCTTGAGTAATGTGTAGAACAAGTGTGTGTGAATGGTATGCCAATTTCTAAGTATAAAATGAAAAGCTGGGTCTCCTTTGTAACTTGCGTTTTACTGAACATTTGAACACTTGGGACATTGGATGCCTTTATAGTTTGTAGGTCCTAAGTTTGTTTGGAAACTTAGATTGAATAATTACGAGAAGCCAGTGTTGAACATTGGATGCTATTATAAATAGTCCTAATTTTGTTTGGAAACTCAGATTGAGTAATTACTAGAAACTAGTGTTGAATGCTATAAAAATGAAAATATGATTTTCTTTGCAATTTGATTTTGGTTGAACTTGATTTGGGATGGATGTGATATACGCATAATACAAGTTTAGAAGCACATAATTAAAATAAAAAGAAAAAGAAAAGACGCATTATAACTATACAAAAAGTATATATATAAAAAAAACACATTAGACCTATAGAAAAATCATACGAGCATTAATAAATCTGATGATAAAAGATAAATTAAGTTTTCTCCCATGACCTATCAGTTAATGTCACATACTTTAAAAGAAAAAAGAAAATATCACCATCTTTCTTTGCAAGTGGTAAGCTCAATTGTTGGACACCATAGTTTTTCAGAAAATGGAATGCTGTACTTACACAGTTTTGAACACTTGATCATTTACTCAATAGTAGCAAAGGTTTCAGTTTTGAGCTATATATCAAATGAAGCTTTGAATGCCTTTGCTAGTTGATTTTTTTTTTTTTTTTTTTTTTTTGAGCTTGGTTCAGACTGGATGTCTTTGACATAAATTTACTTAATACATTTTGATGTTGGTTTCACGTAAATTTACTAAATGCATTTTGAATGCATTGCCATCTCTTGTTATGTCTTTTTTATTTATTTATTTATTTATTTTTATTATTATTTTTTTTAATGAGAGTAACTATTCAAAAAAAAAAAAAAAAAACTAGTGTAGGAATGCCTACTTAATTACCAAATTTAAAGAACTTTGATACTTAGATTGGAAAGGGTGATGTACATTAGGAGCACAATTGTATTTGTTTTCCTCTTCCCCTGTTAGTGTGTTAACTGAGGGCACTTAATGTAATACATATGGACTATTGATAGAAGCACTTCAACAACAAGTGTCTTTTATTTTCTTCTTTTTCTTTTTTTTTTTTTATTTGCTCTAAAATTCTCTCTGATAGGAATAGGACTAATGAAGAACATGCATTTCACAACTTTGGGGTTAGGAACAGAACTTGTGGTCATCATAGCGTGCATAGGTGGAAAACGTCCATGGTTGGGATCATCATATCTTCTTTTTAACTAGTAGCTTAACGAGAACCCATGGCCTAGTGGTTGGGCATTTTCCAACGGTGCTGCAAGGTCCTTTTTTTTTTTTGGGTTGTCTTTGCTTACTGTTGTTTATGTGTTTTTGCATTTTAGGAGACACTAGATTCTAGTAGTATAAACGTAAGATTTGTGTATGTTGCCGGGCTATTCTATAGAGTAACTACTACATTAGTTCCCCTGACTGGTATTTTGGTGTTTAACAATTTTTAGTTTCTTAATTTCTTTTGTTGTTACTTTTGACATCTTTATGTTCATTCACATATTTAAATTTTTCTAATTGATTCTTTTAAAAAGCGTTTGTTATTTTGGTTTAGATGCTTTATGTATTATTGCTAAAGTTCATCTTATATTGGTGGGGCATTTTATTTTGGGCTTCTTTTTAAAATTAAAAGTCTTTAGTGTGTATTTTTTCTTATCTTTTTTTGAGGCTTTTATCATACTTCCATTCCCATTTCTATCCCTGTTTCAAGTTTTCTTGATTTGTGAACATAGTTTCTTTTGTTTCTTTTCTTATTTCAGATTCCTAATAGAGCGAAAGATACTTAATGGAATATCTTACGTTATATCAGCGGGAAGTAGTGTTGCTATTGTTGGTACAAGTGGTAGCGGTAAGGCTTCAATGATTTCAATGTATATTCTAGCTAAATATTATATAAAAAAACTACCTTGAACCGTGTGATCCTTTCTTTCTTTTTTTCTTTTGTTTCTTTGTAACATACTTGACGGATGAGTGAATGAAAAACTAGATGATGGAGGAAACTCTACAATAGGTGTCTCCTCATGCCATTTGTCTATAGAGGATATTCATCTTCATTTGTTAGCTTTAAAACATTTTAAAATAAAAGATATATAGTTCGCATTGATTTTATATGATTGACACATAGTAGAACATGTTGGTTAAATAATGTCTTTCTTTGGACAACTTTTGTAATCCTACCTTGTTTGTTTGTTTTTTTTTTTTTTTTTTCCCCTTGAAAATTTGTGATCCAAGCACTTTTTTACTGCCATATCTCATTTAACGATTGCCTATGCATGCTCCCAAATTTCTGCCCGGCGCCTAGTGGTTTATTGTTTGATTGGGCTTCATTTTGATGTTCTCCCTCAAGGTACTGACATTTTAGTATCGAATGTGCTCCTATTGTACTTCATGTCTTTGAATATCCAAGATCCCTTTGATTTATGGACTACTCTTTGTTCTCTGACTGTTTCACTTGTAGCATGCCTTTTCTTTTATGGTCTTTTAAGTTAATATCTTCAATGGTAGTTCTATAAGGTTATTGGGAATTACGCTTGCTATAGGGTCTTGTGTGAACCTTATTTTGTGACGGATCATTGTTTCTCATCATGCAGAGTTGTTTTCATTTTTTAAGTTATTATTTATGTTTTCTTTGTTTTTATTATGCAAAAACTAGAAACTGACTAAAGACATGAGGTACCATAACATATGTAATGAGGTTGAATGACCAACCAACCCCTTCATTTCCTGGTTACTTAGAGGACTTAACCTGGAAACTCTAAAGTATGAATCTTCTTTTTAGACCAGATCGATAGTACTTTTGTAATTTTGTCCTTTTGATGTTGAGCTTTTACGCCCTTTGATGCACATAATCTCTCTACTTAATGCAAATATCACCATTTGAAAAAGAAAATTCGCAATTCAAGTTGAATTATTTAATTTAATCGGGTAATTGCACGGTTTGGACAGCTATGGGCATCGCAAATAACGAGCAAAGCTTTGTAACAATGGGCATACAACTAAAATTTTTGTAGGATCTGGGTCGATTCCAAGTTGTGTTGCCAGTAGGGTAACTTCTTTTGCTTTTTGTTTGTTATTGTGGGTTTTGTCTAATTGTTGACAAGTTTGGAAAAAGCTTCACATTTTCCATTGTCTTAACTTTACCCTTGTCTACTTTTATTCGTCATGTTTTATATTCTTTTGCATTTCATGCACATTTTCTGGTGTCTTCACTTTACCCTTGTCTACTTTTATTCGTCATATTTTATATTCTCTTGCATTGCATGCGTAATATGAGGAGGATGTTCATCATAGGTTGGGGGGGTGGGGACAAGCACACTTGCCTATTTTTAGACAAAAATGTCACATCTTTTTCTTTATTTTCTATATTTAGGAAGTTTTTCAAATTTCTTTTTAGAATTTTTGCTGTTTATCTTTGGCTTTTTAAATTTTTTTGAAGGGAAAGAAATTTTTTGAGATAATTTTCAATAAACGGAAGATAGCTTGAATTTTTGAATTTCAAAATTTTGACAAAAGAGAGTTTTTGTTTGCGGAAATCTTTTAGAAAAATTGATAAATTTTGATCATTTCACATTACACAGTTCCTATACATTTTCAAAAGCTTTAAATGTGAAACAATGATTTCCATTCTTTTTACTACTTGATTGGATATATGAAGGAAAACCAAACCTTAGTTTTATAGGTTTCCTCGTTCATCTAGGTGGATTTTTCCACAAATTAGTGAATTAAGTCGGGTACATGAAAATGGCTGCCTATTGTTGGGGACCGTTGAAAAGAAAAAATTCGAGAGAAAAGAAAAAAATAAGAAAGATAAAAGCTTGTCGCTGAAATTTCACGGCCTTTTAAAAAACAATAGTGCAAAAGCCATCATGGTTGCCTTGATTTGGGTACACTCTTGATTCGGGTATATGAAAAGGGCTGCCTATTGTTGGGGACCGTTGAAAAAGGAAAAAAAAAAATTTTTGAAAAAATAGTAGTGCGAAAGCCATCATGGTTGCCTTGATTTTTGGGTACATGAAAAGGGCTGCCTATTGTTGGGGACCTTTGAAAAGAAAAAAAAAAAAAAAAACCACGGCCTTTTGAAAAACAATAGTGCGAAAGCCATCATGGTTGCCTTGATTTGGGTACACCCTTGATTCAGGTTCATGAAAAGGGCTGCCTATTGTTGGGGACCGTTGAAAAGGGAAAAAAAAAAAAAATCACGGCCTTTTGAAAAATAATAGTGCGAAAGCCATCATGGTTGTCTTGATTCGGGTACATGAAAAGGGCTGCCTATTGTTAGGGACCGTTGAAAAGGAAAAAAAATTCAGGAGAAAAGAAAAAAGAAGAAAGAGAAGCTTGTCGCTGAAATTTCATGGCCTTTTAAAAAACAATAGTGCGAAAGCCATCATGGTTGCCTTGATTTGGGTACACCCTTGATTCGGGTACACGAAAAGGGCTGCCTATTGTTGGGGACCGTTGAAAAGGAAAAAAAGTCATGGCCATTTGAAAGACAGTAGTGCGAAAGCCATCATGGTTGTCTTGATTTGGGTACATGAAAAGGGCTGCCTATTGTTGGGGACCATTGAAAAGAAAAAAAAAAAACACGGTCCTTTTGAAAAACAATAGTGCGAAAGCCATCATGGTTGCCTTGATTTGGGTACACCCTTGATTCGGGTACATGAAAAGGGCTGCCTATTGTTGGGGACCGTTGAAAGGAAAAAAAGTCATGGCCTTTTGAAAAACAATAGTGCGAAAGCCGTCATGGTTGCCTTGATTTTGGTATATGAAAAGGGCTGCCTATTGTTGGGGACCATTGAAAAAAAAAAAAAAAACACGGCCTTTTGAAAAACAGTAGTGCGAAAGCCATCATGGTTGCCTTGATTTGGGTACACCCTTGATTTGGGTACATGAAAAGGGCTGTCTATTGTTGGGGACCGTTGAAAAGGAAAAAAAGTCATGGCCTTTTGAAAAACAGTAGTGCGAAAGCCATCATGGTTGCCTTGATTCGGGTACATGAAAGGGCTGCCTTTTGTTGGGGACCATTGAAAAGAAAGAAAAAACAAAATACGGCCTTTTGAAAAACAGTAGTGCGAAAGCCATCATGGTTGCTTTGATTTGGGTACACCCTTGATTTGGGTACATGAAAAGGGCTGCCTATTGTTGGGGACCGTTGAAAAGGAAAAAAAATCAAAAGAAAAAAAAAAGAAAGAAAGAGCGAAGCTTGTCGCTGAAATTTTACGGCCTTTTGAAAAACAATAGTGCGAAAGCCATCATGGTTGCTTTGAGAGGAAATCTTTCTTTTGTGCTAAGTCTAGGTGGACCGGATTATTAAATTGAGTCGTTTTCGGGGGGGTTCAAGTGGATCATTTAGCACTTATGTTTTGATGTATACGTACTTTCTCATCGTGCACGATCATATTTAGCATCAATTTGAAATTTTTTATTCTTTTGCGTCATCCTATCATCTCATTAATTGTCTCAAAATTCACAATTTTCCTCATGTAGTTTTTACGCGAAAAATCGATTCATATGAATAATAAAGTGCAGTGATGCAAATCTTCTAATGTGAATTATCCAATGGAGAGCCTCAAAGATGCTCTTCCTAATCTTTGCCTCAAATTGCCACTGTTTTCTCACTTTTATTTTAGTAATTGTTGGGCCATGATGGATGGATATGGTGGTAACTGATTGTAGCCATATGTATATATACTTCAGAAACTAGTAACCAAACTAAGTTTTCTTATGCCCTTTGTCACCTTTAATTCTTCAACTCATATGATGGCCATTTCTCTGAATTGTGTATTATGTGTTTTTGAGTGCGAGGATGAGGATCCTGACACTTATATGGATTATTGAGTGTGGGGGATAGAGTATGGCTACTCTGGTGGTTGCTACAAAATGAATACAAGTACAACACGCATCTTCAATCCCGATTCTCTGGCTGTCACTATTTATCATAGCCAGTTCAAGCCGTCAAACAAAATGTTGCTCTCCGGCAAAGGCACTATTGGTTGTTCGCTCAAGTTGATGCTGGAAACGGTATGGGAAAACTAACTTAGCCACTAGCCTTTTTTTTTTTTTTTTTTGCTGTGCTTTGTTTTGTTGTAAGATATTGTCTGTTTACATTGAATTGAAATTTGAGTTTTATTAAATGATTATTCTGTTATATTGTCACACTCTGTTCTGAAACCGTGTAAGATTTAATTTGGTTTTTGGAATTTGTAAATTGATTTCTGATATTATTTGTTTGTGATTTTACTTCTATACCATATAACATAAATAAAAAGCTGCAGTTTAGTCTCCTGCTTTAAGCTGCTGCCCTCCTGCTTTGGGTGGATGTTTTCTAAGACTCCTTGTGGAACCCACTTAGATGACAACTATTGCTTGTGGGACACTTGGATGCTGGGTGTTTGCTTATGGGCTCCACGTATATGCAAGATTGCACAAAATAAAAGTAAACAAACGAAACCTGTTTGGCCTTCGATTTTCTTCCACCTGTGGTGTTCCTCAAAGCCTCTTCTCTGGTAAAACTCTCCTCTCTATATCTCTCTCCAGTCATCTGCCCATATAATAAAATCTATTTTTTTTTTCTTCCGAAATGAAGAGACATCGTAATCCCTGAATCTGATCCCAAATTTGTAAATCCAGCCACAGAGATTAGGGTTTTAGATCTTGGGGTTTGGTTTTTGGCCTTATAAGTATTTGATCCTTACATCAAGTGGGTCAAAAGGTTATGAATACCTATCTACGAGGCCCACCTACTTCCAACAATTGGTATTAGAGAGATCCCTATATTCTTATCGCGTTAGATCGGTCTTCTAAATCTAGTATCTACATGAGATGTGGGCCCGCTAGTAATACAATTTGGAGAGAACATTTTTCCAGAGCCTTCTAGAACCCTTGCGATCCATTAGAACCCCAACACGAGTTTCGGTGTTAAAGAATCCCAACATGAGTTTCGGTGTTAAACAACCATGATCCCCTGCAACACGTTCCTAACTCTAGAATCACGTGAAACCCATTTGAAAAAAAAAAAAAAAAGTTATCATAGAATATCCTAAAATGCATATTTTAGCCAAGAATTGTAAAAAATGCAATTAAAAGTAGAAGACTAAACCATGATTCCCTAACATGCCTTAGGATCACCCGGCATGCGTTTTCATCGAAATACTTAGCCTTAGGATCACCCGGCATGCGTTTTCATCGAAATACTTAGCGTAGAATATCCTAAAAATGTACTTCTTAATCCCCAATTTCCGTAAAACTCGTTTTAAAGGAAAAAGATATCTCAAAATATTATAGAGCGTGTCTTTCAACCCCGAAATGCGTGGAACACAGTTTGGAGCCAACGTCTGTCTTCCTAGAAACACAGAAACTGCAATTTCATATTAATATAGCCCTCGAATTGCCCGAAGTATGCGTTTCGGTCTTAAACAACCCTAAACCCCTTGTAAAGCGTTCCAAATCCTTAAATCGCCTGAAACCAATTTTAAAACATATAAGTATCTCTAAATATAGTAAAATGTGTCTTTCAGTTAGAAATCCCCAATTTCCGTAAAACTCGTTTTAAAGGAAAAGGATATCTCAAAATATTATAGAGCGTGTCTTTCAACCCCGAAACGCTTGAAACACAGTTTGGAGCCAACGTCTGTCTTCCTAGAAACACAGAAACTGCAATTTCATATTAATATAGCCCTCGAATTGCCCGAAGTATGCGTTTCGGTCTTAAACAACCCTAAACCCCTTGTAAAGCGTTCCAAATCCTTAAATCGCCTGAAACCAATTTTAAAACATATAAGTATCTCTAAATATAGTAAAATGTGTCTTTCAGTTAGAAACGGCTAAGAATCCCACGCGATTAGTTCTTATGCCCAAAATTAACCTAAATCTCGATTTATAAGGAAAAAGAAATCCCAAAATTTTTTTGAGCGCATCTGTCAACCGTGAATTGCGTGAAATGCAATGCTTCTGACGGGACAAAATACGATGTTTGTCGGCTAGAAACGCCCTTGAATCTCATTATATCAGTTCTTATATCCTAATTGGCCATAAACCTGTTTTAAAGTAAAAGGATAACAAAGAGTTTTCTAGAGCGCGTCTTTCAACCGTAAACCGCAGTTCACGCACAACAGTTTCCTAGACCTGCCTAGAATCCCTAGGAAGTGCCCGAAGCACGACTTTCAGTCTTATACAACCTTTAATTCCCTATAATGCGTTCGTAGCCCTAGATTCGCGTGAAACACATTTTAAAGCAAAACGTATCTCATGATATCCTAAAGCTCGCACTTAAGCAGATAATTGTCTGAAACGCATTTTAGAGTAAGAGATTAGACCATTAAACCCATAAATGCCCGGAATCATCTAGCACACTTTTTCATCCAAATATTAGCTATTGATTGCACAAAATACGATTTTCTCTTAAAAATTACTCTGAACCCCACGAGAATAGTTATTAAGCTCGGATTTGCCCGAAACACATTTTAAGGTTAAAAGATATTCAAGAATTTTCTGGAGGTCTCTTTCAACCATGAATCGTGTGAAATGAAGTTTAGAGGCAACATTACATGCTTTAGAGGAAATAGATGTGACGAAATTTTCTAGAGTGCGTCATTCAGCCGTGAATTGCGTGAAACGCGGTTTACCCTGAACATTTTCCGGAGAGACAGCTAGGAAATCCCTTCGAACTGCTCGAAGCACGGGCTTCAGTGTTAAACAACCCCGATGCCCCGCAACACGTTCCTAACCCTAGAATCACGTGAAACCCATTATAAAGAAAAACGTATCATAGAATATCCTAAAATGCTTATTTCAGTCAAGAATCGTAGAAAATGCAATTCAAAGTAAAAGACTAAACCATTATTCCCTGACATGCCTTAGGATAAACAAGCGTAAACCCCTTTTAAAGCATTCCAAACCTCTTAAAATCGCCTGAAACCAATTTTAAAACATAAAAGTATCTCTGAAGTAAAATGTGTCTTTCAATTAGAAACGGCTCAGAATCCCACGTGATTAGTTCTTACGCCTAGAATTTACCTAAATATCGATTTAAAAGGAAAAAGGAATCCCAGAATTTTCTAGAGCGCGTCTGTCAACCGTGAAATGCGATCTAGCACCAGCATTTTTCCAGAGATGTCTAGAACCCTATATTGCTGGCCAAAAGCACGGGTTTCAGTGTTAAACAACCCATTATCCCATGCAGTGCGTTCCTAACCCTAGTATGGCCTTTGACACCATTTTAAATAGGAAAGTATCTCAAAATATCCTAAATTGCATATTTTTGTTTAGAATCGTACGAATGCATTTCAATGCAAAAGACTAGTCCAGAATAACCTAAAATGCCCCGGCATTATTCGGCACTCGTTTTTTTTTTTTTCGAAATAAAGCCCAACTTTAAAAACACAAGCACAAGCCCAGGCCCGACCCTAACCTGACAAGGTGTCACACCCTGCCCAACTCAATATGATATTGTCCGGTTTGGCCAACATGCACGAGCGAGGACTTCCCAGGCAGTCACCCATCCCAATACTGCTCCCACCCGAGCATGCTTAACTCCGGAGTTTTTATGGTATTCGGGACCGCATGACTTTAAAATGCGTCATGTTGAGTTAAGATGGGGTTTGACTTGGAAGCCCAGGGTCGAGACTTGGATATTTCCGATGTGGGACTTGGACATAGCCTCACGGTGCTACCGAAGCACTCCACCCTTACCCCTGTGGATTCCCCTTTCTTGGCTCACATGAGTACTTGACTTGGTCTTGCCTCAAGGGATTACCCAAGCGGATTAGGGTCTCACACTCCCCCATCGGAAATAGAGCCACCTCAACTCTGCTACCTATTGTCACTGCCTCATCCAACTTAGCATGATATTGTCCGCTTTGGCCCACGTGCGCACGCGAGGACTTCTTAGGTGGCAAGGATTAAAATAGCGGTCGCGACAAGCGTAGCAGCTAGTGGCCAAAACTCTACGTAGTGGCGTAGCAGTGAATTTTTTAAGTGGTCAAAGGAACTCAAATATTGTGTAGTGGCCAATCTTGTATTTTCTTAGTGATTTAGAACTATATAAGCATAGAGAGACCTTTAGGAAAGACTATTGAGGAGAAAAAATAGAAAAAAATAATGTTTTATATTAAACTAGATTGGCTCTACCAGGTTTTACTTTGTAGCGCCGTTATTTTCAAAATAGCATAGCAGCCTTAATCACTATTGCCGAATGCGGCTACTATGCTACGTAGCAGCCGCTATTTTGAACCATGCCAGGTGGTCACACATCCTAGTACTGCTCCCGCTCGGGCACGCTTAACTTTGGAGTTATTATGGGATCCGGGACCGCACTACTTTAAAATACGTCATGTTGAATTAGGACGGGGTTTGACTTATAAGCCTAGGGTCGGGACTTGGATATTTCCAATGTGGGACTTGGACAAAGCCTCACGGTGCTATCAAAGCACTCTACCCTTACCTCAATGGATTTCCCTTTCTGTGAATTTCCCTTTTTTGGCTCATAGGATCACTTGGCCTGGTCTGGCCTAAGGGATTACCCAGGTGAATTGGGGTCTCACACTCTGTGACGGCCTAGGCTTACTATCCATATGATATTGTCCGCTTTAGCTCATGGGATTTCAACCCAATATTGCCGCATGGTTTTAAAAGGCCTCATGTGGAGTAATGGCTACGCCGCACTTACATGCCCAGGGTCCGGATTTGGATATTTCCATTGTGGGACTTTGTGTAGTCCAAGCCCCCTGGGTAAAAGCAAGCTAATAAACAAGACAGGCAAGCCCAAGCAGGTAGGATTTCACACTCTCTCCTACCGGAAATAGAGGCTATCCTCGGCTTTGATACCATTCTGTGACGGCCCGGGCCCACTATCCACATGATATTGTCCGCTTTGGCTCCTAGGATTTCAACCCAATCTTGCCGCACAGTTTTAAAAAGCTTCATGTGGAGTTAAGGCTAGGGCACTTAGGGTGTGTTTGGCATCGTGCCATTCGTATATTCGCATGTTCCCCCAAGATGATGTTGTGGAAAACATGTTTGGTATGTGAAAATCACCATTCCGAATTTTGGCCTCACTGGAAAGAATTTGAAAATCTTAACCTGCTAGCATAAGAAAGTTGGAATGAAAAAAAAATTAATTTTTTTAGAAACAACTCGCTGGCACAGTTGTTTCATACTTATCTCTTGCCTTTTAAAGAATGTCATTTAAAGATTTCAAATCCTCTTACACTTATCCTAAAGGTAGGCCCCATGTTCATAATCTAAAATAAAGTAGCTCCACTTGGTAATTCTTAAAGGTGGGTCACATGTTTATAATCACAAAAGGTGGGGCCCATATTATAATTCCTATAATGGTGCGGCCCGGGCCCACTATCCACATGATATTGTCCGCTTTGGCTCCTAGGATTTCAACCCAATCTTGCCGCACAGTTTTAAAAAGCTTCATGTGGAGTTAAGGCTAGGGCACTTAGGGTGTGTTTGGCATCGTGCCATTCGTATATTCGCATGTTCCCCCGAGATGATGTTGTGGAAAACATGTTTGGTATGTGAAAATCACCGTTCCGAATTTTGGCCTCACTGGAAAGAATTTGAAAATCTTAACCTGCTAGCATAAGAAAGTTGGAATGAAAAAAAAATTATTTTTTTTAGAAACAACTCACTGGCACAGTTGTTTCATACTTATCTCTTACCTTTTAAAGAATGTCATTTAAAGATTTCAAATCCTCTTACACTTATCCTAAAGGTAGGCCCCATGTTCATAATCTAAAATAAAGTAGCTCCACTTGGTAATTAATAAAGTAGCTCCACTTTGTAATTTCTTCTATTTCTAATTTGTAATTTCTAATTACTTGTGATTAGGTTAGATATGGACAGGAGTTGGATATTACATTATCAAAACCGATTTAGTGCGGAGTACATAGCTACTAATCTTTATATGGCTCTCCCCTAATTGCAACAAATTTTTTATATCGGGGACTACGAGGGCGATATGCAGCTCAGGGTGGACATTGACCGCCAATGCGGGGTTTTGTATAAGAGTTGGAAGTATGAGCTGCATTGTCACTATCTTGAGCTGTTGGAGCAGGGGGTTCCCCGACCTAGGACCACCCGGCAGAAGGTTGTGATCCAGCTGACTGGCAGTTGATGGTCTCGCAGTGCTGGAAATCACCAGCCTGGAAGGTAACTTTGGGATGTTATCTACAACAATTAATTATATTCCAACGTAATTCTATTAGTAATGATTTTATAAATGACTGCTATTGTATTATTGCTTTTCTATGTAGGTGAAGTTGAAAAAAGCTCCAGAGTCGAGCCAAAGCTGCCATATAATCATACTAGTGGCTCCAGGTCATTTGCATCGAGGATGTCTCTGATGGTACTAATTATATTCATATGAAGAAACTTGATTAAGTTTATTAATTTATCAATATGTAGCTAGGTTCATATCTAATACAAAGCTATTTCAAATGACAGACGGCACAGAATGCCGGTCAAGCACCGCCTATTACTCAGTTCTTCCACGACACCCACTACAAGCAAAAGAGTAATGAGTGGGTAAATGAGGTGGCTCAACAAAGACATGTACGTTTGCTAATAAATCAATTATGATCAATAATGCCATAAAAGCATTCTAAAATCCCTTTTTTCTCTAAATGGCAGGAGGCCTTGGTGCAGCGGACTGAGGAGCAGTCGCAGCCCTCTGTCACAGCTCTGATGACTGAGGAACAGATTGTTGTTGATGTGCTTGGATTGAGGTCGGGATATTTAAATGGGTATGGGATATACACGAGGACCTCTTCATCTTCCACACAGTCTCGGGCACTGGATCTTGAGGTGATCGCCCTGTAGGAGTAGCTAGTTGAGCAGGCTAGGAGGTAGGCTGAGCAGGACAGGACACGTGCACTTGAGGCCCTCGTTGAACAGTTGGCAGCTGCGGCAGGGATAGATCCGACCAGCTATTTCGACATCACAAGAGGGACCACTTCTGCTGGTGATGGCACAGCTACTGGAGATCATGATGCGACCCTTTGGTTAGTAGATCATGATGAAATTATTCTCTTTGATAAAAGTAATCAGTTTAATTACTTGCATTTCATGAAGTAAAAGTTTTTTTTATGGCTAGAGTCATTTTGAAGCACTATATAGTCATTTTGAATCATTGAAAAATTGTTCCATGACTTCCATCCATCATTTTGGGCAATTTAGCCGATGGGTCTCCTCGTGCATTGATTGGGCAACTCAAACAAATAGGATTTGCAATATGGACAAACATTCAACAACATTTATTTAATGAGACTTCGTGAAAATTCTAATTTCATAGAAAATGTGCTGATTTTATTTCAAGGGAATGTCAGATGCTTGGATATAGTTGGGCTGGACTTTTCAGGAAGTTTCTCATTGATTCTCCCTATATGTGGTGGACCTCCAATCTTGTTCAGGTTTCCTTATTCAGGTCTCTCCCTCCCTCCCTGATACAGAAACATGATACATTATACTCACTAAATAAGTTTATATTAAGTTGTAGGATATTTCTTGCATTTAACCAAGAAAAATACACTTTTTTTTTTTTTTTTGTCCTTGGTGGTTGATTGTTTAAATCTTGTAATTGACTCACTTTTGACTGTTTCAGTACCTAGGGCAAAGAAAAAAACAGGAGGCTGAGGAGAGGCGTATTAAACAGAAAAGGGCACGAGAGGACTTTACCAAAATGAACTCAAACAAATAGGATTTGCAATATGGACAAACATTCAACAACATTTATTTAATGAGACTTCGTGAAATTTCTAATTTCATAGAAAATGTGCTGATTTTATTTCAAGGGAATGTCAGATGCTTGGATATAGTTGGGCTGGACTTTTCAGGAAGTTTCTCATTGATTCTCCCTATATGTGGTGGACCTCCAATCTTGTTCAGGTTTCCTTATTCAGGTCTCTCCCTCCCTCCCTGATACAGAAACATGATACATTATACTCACTAAATAAGTTTATATTAAGTTGTAGGATATTTCTTGCATTTAACCAAGAAGAATACACTTTTTTTTTTTTTTGTCCTTGGTGGTTGATTGTTTAAATCTTGTAATTGACTCACTTTTGACTAATTCAGTACCTAGGGCAAAGAAAAAAACAGGAGGCTGAGGAGAGGCGTATTAAACAGAAAAGGGCACGAGAGGACTTTACCGAAATGTTAGAGGTAGGTGTACTTTGATGGAGAAGTTCTTTATCATCTTTGCATATAAAGGGGGGAATATCTTTATCATCTTCATTACAAATATGCTGAATTGCTGATATGAAAATTTCATGAATCTCATCTTCATCAGATATAACTTGCTCTTATTCATCATTGTTGCATGCAGGAGTGCAAGGAGCTTTCGTCAACCCACCCGATGGAGGTTTATGTTCTTTCGCTGCTCTAAGGATTATAATCTCATGGTGCCAGCTAATTTGATAATGTCATTCAGATTTTCTAATTAAATGTTGCTTTTTTCAGCAAAGCTGTACTTCTGTTTGAGGACGATGAGCGGTTTACTGCAGTTGAATGAGAAAGAGACCATGAGGATCTCTTTGGGAGCTATTTGGTGGATCTTCAGAAGAAGGTAAAATCTACTTTATTCTTTTTTCCTCAGATTGCAAACACGTTTGTTTCAGATGTTTTTAGTTATTCAGTTTTGTTTGTGGATGGTCTCTGCGTTATACATGGGAAGCTTCTTTAAATTAATGTTCAGAAAACATTATGGGCTGTCGCTGAAAAACAAAGTTTGTGAGTACTGGGTTACCAGCTGTTTCTTGCAACTACCTGAATTATAAATTTATAATATTTTTATAGCATATATTTGACAGGGTCTGTTGCATACCAGATAATGAGGTTATATATTATTCTTACCGTTTAAAAGAAGTTTCCTGGATATCCTACGCATTGCACTTTTAAAGGTCTCAGTAATCTTATGAGTAACATTCATTTAAACTAGAACTATTGTGCTGCCTGCATTTGGTTTTTTGTTTTCGTGCTAAACTTTTTTCCTACCATCAATCATAAAATAATTTGGTGGCAACAAAACTACTCTGAAGAAAACTGTGGTGGCCTTTTAGTTTATCCATGTAAGGAAGAAATAGATACCTAGTGTTTATGAAATTTGTAAACCAGGTAGTTGGCATTTTGCCATTCAAAAAAAAAAAAAAAGGTAGTTGGCATTTTATACTAGGAACCTAGTATAAAAGGTGCATTTCTTGTGTAGGCTACTTTCAAGCCTCCAAAGGCTATACGTGGTGGGATTCCAATATGCTTTCCTCAAGTACGTCTTTGTTTTTTAATGCTTGTTCTTTTGTTCTTGGAGTATTACTGTACTCTGACTATATTAATGTGGCATAATCGAAATTACTTTGAAACTGCAGTTTTCAAGTCAGGGAGTTCTTGAACAACATGGGTTTGCAAGGAACAGGTTTTGGTCCATAGACACTAACCCACCACCTTTTCCTAAAAGCAGCTCCAACAAGACTTTTGTGGACTTGCTTCTCAAGCCATCTGAGGAGGATGGCAAGATATGGCCTCACAGGTATCCTGAGTAGTGAATGCAGACCATTTTGTTTTGGAAGCCGTAACACTTTAATGTTTAGCACATGTTAAATTTCTATTTTCTTAGATTACTTCATGATTGATGGTGCTCAAATTTTATCGGAAACAAATTTTATAGTTTGGCTGAATACGTGGTATGTTGTTCTGCAGCTTTGAGTTTCGTCTAAGGGTAGCACTAGGGCCTGGTGGAGATCTGATGCTGACATCTCGCATCCGAAATACTGATTCAAAACCATTCAATTTCACATTTGCCTATCATACATATTTCTCCGTTTCTGATCTCAGGTGTGCGTGCGAATTAGTTCTTGATGAGCTTCATTAATGCCTGCCGGAAGTACTCTCTGTCTGGTATCTTTGATGATGGAAGATGGGTTTATTACTTTATTTGATACAAAAAAGTGCTCTTCTATTTCATTGACATAATACCATGACGATGGAACAACCTGTTGATATTAAATATTGTGTTCGATCATGCAATGAGGGCATGATTCCCTCCCATGAATGGTTCAATCCATTCCTCTCTTGGATCTCATTGATATTAAAAATTGTTTGAATAATGAAGCAAGAGCATGATTCACTCCTACGAATAGTTCTATCCTGTCCTTTCCCCAAGTTAAGTGATGGGCCTGATTATCATGGATTTTGGGTGGCATTCATGATATTGACCATTTGGGCTGATTCATGCCATGGAAGGATTTAGTCCAGTGGTTCATAGCACCCTGGTCGAAATGATTTGGGTCATCACCTAGCATGTGATCTAATAATCCAGCAGTGGGCCCATAGAGTGAAGTGGAGGATTTGATTATTTCGCATTAGTATTGATTATCAGTGATAAATCATTATTGATGAACTAAAGCAAAACTATGTACGAAGGGTCAAAATAGATGAGGTAGAAGTGCTGGGGCAGAGCTAGATAGGGAAGATAATTGGAGGCGTATGGGGTTTTTCTCTCTTCCACCTGCATTTTTTTACTGGAGTATCCGCAATATCTTCGGCAACCACAAGATCTCTAATTCATTAAAAGGGCGAAAATAAAACATAACTTTTTTTCCACTCAAGTGGAGGAGAGCATTGAGGATGCCCTAAACCTTTTTCTCTTAAAGTCAAGTTCTTACTATGCAGATTTCTTACCTGTATCACAGTATTATTGCCTGTTTCTAATCTATACTCTCTAGACAGAGCCTTGAATGTGCCAACATTTATCTTGCATTATAATTAAGTGGTTAATAAACAAGAAGTTATAGGTAAGCTTTAAATACCATAAAGTCATGTAACCATAAGTAAGAACCAAATATAATTATCCGTTAGTATGCTATTTCAGTCTGCATAAAAAATAAGAGGGGACTGGAGAGGTTAAAGGATAAGGAAACAAACCCCTCATTGAGCTAGGTCCGGAACAGGAAACGGCCCTCGGAAATTTCGGAAACCGGCACGAGCACTCCACTCGAGGGTAAAGCGACTTATAGGAACTGATGGTTCACAAATAATAACACTTCCGATTAGTGATTTAGAAGCGAAAACATCGGATTTTCCAACACAGGCTCGAAGACAGCCCGCCAGGGATCCAAAACAGGAAACGTCCCCCGGAAAAATCGAAAACCGGCACGAGCACCTCGCTCGAGGCAAAATTAACTTGCAGGAACTGACGGCTTATAAATTGGACTCACGGTTAATGAATTAGACCTAAAAACGTTGGATTTTTAACACTTCGTCTCGAAAATAGGCCGTTGGAGGTCGAAAATGGGAAATGGCAATCGAACAGCCCAGAAACTTGCACGGGTACCTTGTTCAAGGCCAAAGTAACTTATAGTAATTGTCGGTTAATGAATCGGACTTCTGGTTAACGAATTTAGACGCAAAATCCGCCTGATTCTCAACTCATAGGCTGCCGAAATACTTAGGAAAAGATTTATATATATATACATGTTTATCTTTCATTTATAATTTTATCCATTGAAAAGATTCTAATGTTGTTTTTGTCATTGCAGATTGATGGATGCTTTGGGTCGATTGCGGAATTGTGGGGTGTTTTATTCTTTTTAGTTTATTTGTATATGTACATTGGACATTTATATGGGACTGTATCATTATTGATTGTAATATTTGTTTAATGAGATGAATGATTTAATGAAAAATGGCGATGGTTGTTTGTTTATTTAGCAACTTTTGTTTGCATGCATTTTTTATATTGAATATAGGTACACGAACATGTTTATATTTTTATTCAGGTGTATAAATAAGTTTACAGGAAAATTATATTGAAAAAAAAATATCATGTTTAAAAAATAAAATAAAATAGTTTTACCAATGTTTTTTTCTCGTCGGGAAAATAAAAAATAAAAAAATTAAATACTTCTACGGAGGTTTTTCTTTTGTCGACAAAATAAAAAAAATAAATAAGTAAAACATTTTTTACCGACGAAAAAAAATGTCGGTTATAGTTTTTTAATTTTTTATTTTTTCTTTTGCCGACGAAGAAAAACGTCGGTAAGAGTATTTTTCTTTTTAATTTTTATTTTTCTGTAAAAAAAAACGTCGGTAAAAGTATCTATTTTTCTTTTTTATTTTACCGACGAAAAAAAAATGTCGGTAAAAATATTTTTATTTTTTATTTATTTTTTCTATTTTATTTTGCCAATGGAAAAAAATGTCGGTAAAAGTATTTATTTTTTATTTTTTTATTTTTTATTTTACCGACAAAAAAAACGTCGGTAAAAATATTTTTATTTTTTATTTATTTTTTCTGTTTACTTTTGCCGACAAAAAAATACGTCAGTAAAAGTATTTTGTTTTTTATTTTATTTTCTATCTTATTTTGCAGAAGAAAAAAAGTCGGTAAATGCATTTTATTTCTTATTTATTTTTCTATTTTATTTTGCCAACAAAAATAAAACGTCGGTAAATGTTATATTAAATTTTTAGAAAAGTAAAATAATTTTAACGATGTTAAAACGGCGGTAAAAGTCAAAAAATCGTCGATAAAAATTACATTTTTTCCGACGGAAAAAAATTTCATCGGTAAAAGGTTTTGTCCACGAGTTTTTACCGACGTCTGGCCAACGAAAATATTTTCGTCGGTAAAGGTTTTTTACCGACGTTCTTGTGCCTTTTAGCGACGAAACAATTTGTGGCTAAATATGTAAACTGTTGTAGTGATATAGTATCGGTCTTGGAAAATGTGGAAGCAATATAGTATCGGTCTTGGAAAATGTGGAAGCATTCTACAATCTCTATTACAATTACATGCAATAGTCAATACCGACAATCAGCAAACATAGCAACATGGTCTTCTGTTAGACTCTCTCTCACAGCTAATTTAGCACTACATCCTTAAATAATAACTACAATCAGCAATCAAGAGAAAAAATGATAAATTTGTACATAGACAGACTTGAAAAAGATCATCACCACAAATTAAGACTGCAATATATTCTAAGATTCATCTAAAGCTGTCAAAAACCTCACCAACACCACCAAGAAAAGCCCATCAAACTCCCAACAAAATCCATCAAGAGCCCCATCAAAACCTTGAAAATTGGCAGCAGATATTTGTAGTTATTAATATTATTATTAAAATGGTGACTGTAATTCATTGCCCAAAAGAACTATACTGTATAATAGGGATATACTGGTTTCAAAAAGCCTAAAAAACAAAGGGAGATATTTGTAGTTATTAAATGGAGAGAGATAATGCCATTGACAGAAGAGATCATCAAAAGACTGTGGCATGACCCATTGCACCTCAAACATATTAAGAAATAATGCCCATATTATGCTAGGAAAAAAAAAAATCATCAAATGATTAACTGTTTCCTCACCTTTTAACTGTTTCCTCACCTTTTAAACATAAAGGGCACCCATTAACTATAATATGCTTCCTTCTTCTCAAAGAATCAATGTTGAGGATTTTATGCCACTGTGCTATCCAACAAAAAGCCAATACTTTCGGCGGAATAGATTTATCCCAAAACTCTGCCAACTTTCCACTTTATAAGAAGAGTTAGACAAAATATTAAAAAAAGACTTCACTGAGAATTTGCCTTGAACATCAGGCTTCCAAATTCTAGAATCACGTCTACAACTGAAATGTAGATCTAGCGGTGATCTAGACGATTTGGAAGGAAAGAAAGTCAAGATGTTTTGAAGGAATTGCAGTTAGTGAAAGCATTTTGGTAGAGAAATCGAAGTTTTTGTAGCTTTTTGGGTGTCTATTCTCCCTTCTTTTAAGGGATACTCTTTAGATCAAATTGTGTATCATTGGAAAGAGGTAGCCTTTCCTATGACAGGGCCTTAGTTTGTCCTCTGCTGTGTTCTTTTGCTTTCAGTACTTTTCTCTTGTCATGTTTGCTCCTTTTAATGAAAGCAACCATTTAGAAAAAAAAAAAAAAAAAAAGAACCTGAAATGTAGACCTTAGATAACATGCCAAGTAGACAAGTAAGATCTGAAATTTCTCTCTCTGTTAAATTCCCGTGGAAGCCAACGTTCCAAACTACAGCACCATCCAACAACTGAAAATTTTCTGCAACAAAAGCCTTTTGTCTTCTATCCAGCAAATAAAGGTTAAGGAAAAAGAATATAAAGCACATTCTGCCCACACCATTCTTCGTGCCAGAAACTGATTCCGTGCCCCATCATGAACCCTATAATGAATCTGTTGAATAAAGTCCTCCTTATAGATATAATAGACTTCCAAAAGCCTGATGCATTAGATATCTTGCTTGGCACATCCCAACCATTGTTCCCCACCTTCTATTTTTGGATAAGAATCTGACGCCACAAACCTTGAGTTGGTTCCCCAATCCTCCAAAGCCACTTTCCAAGTAATGATTTGTTAACCTTAGCAATGGAACGGATGCCCAACCCACCTTGACCAGTAGGTTTACAAACTATCTCCCACCCAACCAAATGATACCTCCTTTTTTCAATGGAATCATTCCAAAGAAAATCTCATTGAATTTTTTCAATCCGATGTATCACACTCTTCGAACATCTAAAACAAGACAAATAATATATAGGAATACTTGAGAGAGCTGATTTGAGTAAAGTTATACGCCCCCCCTTCCCCCACTCCCCCCAATAGATAAATACTTTCCCTTCCAAGAATTTAATTTTTTATAAATTCGCTCAATAACAGAATCCCATAATTGTTTCTTTGGTAAGCCCAAGCATAAAGGCAGCCCCAAATATTTAGAAGGAAACTTACCAACTCTTCAACCAACTTCCCCAAATCCAATCTAATGGGGGAGACTAGAAAAGGGCATTCAGGTTTCCAGGTTAATTAGGCATCAAATGGGCTGATACCTAGCTCTAGAACGTTTGGTCTCGTTTTTGGGCAAAAAAGATTGAACCTTTTGTGAGTTGTCTTTTTTTTATTTTTTATTTTATTATTGGAGTAATTTGTGTTACTCATCTTTGGTCTCTTTGTAGTGCACTTGCATGTGCCGAAATGCAAGTAGATGTCTGGGTGAATTAAATTCCTATGCATTCTACTTAAATTTTGGAATTGCAAAGAAAAAATGCATCTCATGGGATATTGCCTTTAACTTCTTGTTGCTGGAGTATCTGCACCATTCATTTCATCCGTTGTCATAGTTGGGGGTTTGACGTACCTTTTCATCTAATAGGATTCCTGCCTTTTAAAGTTTCTTGGATTTGTATTTTTAACTTGAAAAATTCTTGCGTCTAACCATGATTTTAGATTTGAATCAAAGGTTGTTAATGTCAAACTCTAATTGATGATAATGTTCCCGTTTTACTATTTCCGATCGGTTTCATTGCTTTCAAATAAAAAAAAATAGGGTTTTTGGATCGATTTGCTTTGAGTTCTCAGGTACTTCCGGCTAAAATTTGGGTGTTTTTATCTTTTAATCATTTCGAGTTTCTGAGATCTCAAGGTTATTATGTTTCTTTTGAAAGTGAGCGATTTCGATGTTGTCTTTGGGAGTATTTAGGGCATGTTTGAATGCAGGACGACTATTCAAACTCTAAAGTTTTAGATCTTGTTGATTGAGGCGTTTTGTCCTTTTTTTTTTGTGTTGGGGGCTTAATGCAAGTTGATTACTCTACTTGGGCGTAATGTATAAAATCTGGGGTTTTTGTGGATGGGAAGATAAGGTGGAGAAAATTGCCCACACTTGATTTTTGTACTATCGACAATTTTCTCTGTGTTTCTCTACCTCGTTTCCTTCACAAGTAAATGGTCTGTTGGGTCTAGTTTAAAGATAAATCATTTATGTTATATTGGTCAGTTGCATTTCAGGGAAAAAAATTTGTGTGTACATGGGAAAAAAGATAGTTGGAATTAGATGAACTTTGCGGATCCATCAACGGCCCTTTTGCCTGCCTTTGGAGGCAACTGCGTGAAGATTTTTGATGTTTAAGAGGACACGGGCAATGATTTGTTTATGCTAAGCTACTCTCCTTCATTTGGATTCCATGTGAATTCGGTGAAATGGAATCACACAAGTAAGTGGCTGTGGTTTTAATGATATTGTGGTTATTAACTAGTTTTGAATTTATGAATTCGTTATTGTTTATTTCTTTATATGACCCGATAAGACTGATAAACTCGAACATATACTTACTAAACATGAAATTTTGGGGCCGATGGGTTCGCATTGGTTTCCCTTTGTTCTTCCCATGAGTTCTCTTGATTCCAATAATACAAACTTACACATTATTTGCTGATAGTGTGAAATATGATGTTGAAATGTGGATGTTTTTTCTATTGGATTTCATTTTCAACTTGATTAAGAGTGGATGCATTCCATTATTGTCTCTAAGTTTTTTTGGATACTTTCACTACTAGAAAAGTCACTTTTAGCGACCGCCAAAAGCCGTCGCTAAAAGTCATCTGGCGGTCGCTAAAAGTCTATAGCGACCGCTTTGCGACCGCGCAGACGCCGTCGCGGAAACTTCGTCGCTAAAACTTTTAGCGACCGCCACGTGGCGGTCGCTAAAAATCATTTTTTATTATTTTTTAAATTTTGTTTAATAGTATTAGCGACCGCCTTGGCGGTCGCTAATAGTCAAATTGGCGGCCGCAAATGCCATTTAAATTTTTTTTTATTTTTAATTTATTTTTAGAATACTTTTAGCGACCGCCAATGGCGGTCGCTAATAATCATATTGGCGGCCGCAAATGCCATTTAAATTTTTTTTTATTTTTAATTTATTTTTAAAAATACTTACTGGTGGTCGCAAAAAGTCATGTTGGCGGCCGCTAATAGTAAGTGTATTTTTCTTTTCAATTTTTTCCAAATTTCTCAATTTTATTTATATACCTGAATCTGTACCTGA